>VWZV01011460.1:962228-1047032 GCA_013397155.1 Irena cyanogastra
CGGCGGGAGGCGGGCGCTGTCCCCGGGTGACCCCGCGGGGGGGCGGCTGCGGGACGCGGGGCCGGGGGGGCCGGGCAGGCGGGCGGCTCTCCCTGCGGAGGGAGGCGGCCGGGAGAGGAGAGGAGAGAAGAGGAGAGGAGAGGAGAGGAGGGCAGCGGAGCGGGGCGGGCAGCGCCGGGGCCGAGCGGCGCGGCGGGCGGGGAGAGCTGCGGAGCCGCGCGTCGAGATGGCGCGGAGCGCTGGGCGCAGCGCAGGGTCCCGGAGCTCCTCACGCCTCTCCCGAGCGCTTCTGCCGGCTCGGCCGGCGACGGGACCTGCAGCGTCCCTGTCGCTCGGCCCCACCGCCCCGCGCCGCGCCAGCTCTCCGCGGGAATGCACCCCTTCTGCCCCGCCAGAACTGCCGGCGAACGAATTGTGTTAATTCCGGCGAGCCGGAGCGGTGCGGGCGGTGCTGTGGTGAGCAGCGAAGCGCCGAGGCAGCGCTCAGGGCTATCGCCGCTCGGCGCCGAGCCCCGCTCCGCAGAGCCGCCCAGCAGGGCAGCAGCGGGTTGCGTAAGAGCGGCCACTGCGCCCGGGCTCGTCGGAGGTGGTTTTGCAAACACCTCGTGGACACTGGGCACCGTCTGTTCTACAGATTACAAAGACGTTTATTGATTGTGGGGGTTTTTTTTATTATTATTTTATATTTGTTTTTAAATTTTTTTCCTTCGCACCACTGTTCACCAGCGGCCAGGTGTGGAGGCTGACCTACGGAGCTGCTAAAATAGACATCCATTTCGCTTACGGGTTTTCAGTGTCTTGCTTATTTCTGGTTGTCACGTCTCTACGGACAATTTTTACAAGTGATAGGGTATAAAAGTATAAAAAGAAAAAGACACAAGGACGTAGTGTAGGTATCACAGTGCTGCCTGCATTATAAATGTAGAAATAAGAGAAGCACCTACATGACTCCTACTAGGGGATGCAATAATTTGACTAGACAGCCTCATAATATCACAGCTGAGACAGGAGAGCGGTTCAAAGGCGGTAAAAGGATTAAAGCTCCATCCCAGTTAGTATTTAAGCTTCTAGAATACAGTTACTCTATAACGTGATTCTGCTCTGAAAATGGGATAGCACGTGCTGACTGTGTATCACTGCTTTCTGCATCGTGTTTCTGATCAGCTTATATGTAGAAGACGTTGCCAGTGAATCACAATCCTACAAAGCCAGTTGGGATTTTCTTTTCAGGTAATAGAATAACTATTTAAGTTCAGTGTACTGAAATACATTAAATATAGCTTCTATACACAGTTCGGTATTTTCAAGTCTTCACTAAAGGAGAAGTGTACTTTTTACTCAAAAAAAGAATGAGTCCTCATAATCCAGGTGAAACGTGCTATGTATTTAAATATTAATTTGTTCCTGAGTCTTGCCACCACACTGCTAGAGGGTCTACCCATATCGTATTTGTGTACCTATCAAATTCAAAACCCACTGTAATGATTAGCTGTCTGTAAAAGTTTCAATGTATTCTAGAGACCTAAAGAAGAACCATTCTTACTCTAGAGAGAAAAAAAAAAAGAAGAATGTACTTTAAAATATCTAGGGCTGATGAGCTGAATTACCTCTATTCATTCTTATACAAACTTAGAGATTTTCAGCTATCAAGGATGCGTTGGGTGTCCTATAAGTCCAGCTGCTGTGTATAGAAGGAGATCTATAGGCTAGGACTGTAATAAGCCAACCAAAGATGCTGTTCCATGCTTTGTTAATGAGAAAAGGTGAGGGGAGTGATGACAATAAAATCAAAAAATCAATGACAAAGGAGCAAGGTGAAGGCAAGTCAGGACAAACTTCACCTTAACATAGCAGGTCAAGGGAACCAAGCTGGATCTTTGATAGGGGTGCTGTAGACAGGAGCACAAGGAGGGACAGTGACCATCATGAAAGAAGAGTGTCTTGAAGACCTTTTCTGAGATATGTTCTAAGTTCCTGGGTGGTTTTTTTAAGTGGAATCTTTATAGTTCTATCCAGAAGCAAAAGAATGGATCTAAACTCTACAGGATTTTACTACTGATGCGGTTTTAGATTTCTCTTTGCTAAAGGACCAGATAGGAAGGTGCAACTGGCTGGAGCTGAGAACTGGGAAGCATGCTAGAGTAGACAAAGCCCAGTGTAATGAAAAATAGTGTCTGGAGCAGGGTCTTCAATTTTGCTATTCATGCTTCCTACTAGACTGTCACACTATTTTCCATAATGATGATTTTTTTCTTTAATTATGCAAATAAAAATTACTAGAATTGTCTTTCTGTACTTGCCTACAAAAAAGGGATATCTTCTCCTGCAGATCTTGCCCTTAAAATTTTGGATAGGGTGAATCTACTGGAAAGCAGACAGTGCAACCAGATGAAGCAGCTGCTTGATGCATGCAGGCATTGTTTGAGTTTTTTTGAACCATTGCAGTGCTTTTACCCTTCCTTCCAGCACACAGTAGCACCTGCTTTGCTGCCTCGTACAAACTCAAAGGAATTCACAAACACTCTCAGTTTTCATGTCTTGAATTTCATAGAAGCCCATGTAAAAGGCAGATACTTACTTTCTAAAATGGTGGATGTTCCTCAGTTTGGAAGTGGCCACCCAGAGCTTCTTCCTGCTCTGGGAGGGGGGCAAGGGGAGGTTGGACAGAGCTGTCCTTGGTGGGAGCCACCAGGAACCTCCTGGCAGCAGCCAGGTGAGCTCCACACACAGCAACTTTTATGATCTTCATGGTGGGGAGTCCTTCAGAGTGTTCAGCAGAAGGTGTCCTTTTAACTCTCCCTTTTTGCTTACACATCTGTATGTACTTTTACCCTGTGCATTCCTCATGTTTATTACCAACACGTATCACAGATACCACCACTATCTTTTGTTGTTGTTGTTGTTGTTAATATCTAATAACACATACTGTTAAATTTTGGAAAATTTATTAGAAATTCACTTATTTTAAAAATTACTGTTTTCTTAAGTTTAAGTTCTCTGCGTGTTTCATCAGACTTCTTAGAAGACTGCCTATACTTCTGGTAGATTTCCAGCTTTCCCATCCATCTGTTCAGTTGAAAATAACATGAATTGAATATTCAGCTTGTTCTTTAAGTTGTAGATTTTCAAGGACTGAATCTTCTTTAAGCAGATAAATGCAGCTGCTGCCTTGCCAATTTGTGACATGATTTCATTCTGGATATCCCCACTGGCTTGCATATCACTGCCGAGGTATTGGGACTGACTCATCTCTTGCACTCTTTTCCATTCTAAAGCAATGCTTGAATTTTAGGTCTCTTGATGGAATTATTTTTTGTGTATTGTTGTTGTTAACCCTATGTTTACTGTCGTGCTCAGTGGTATTTAAATTTACCTTTCCAGATGGTTTTACATGTCTGAGTGGATACTGAAGATTTAAGTTGAACAAAATTTCAGCATATTGCTCTTGAGCCATTTCGTGTCTAGTAGTCTGGCTGCCTAAACTTTTCTGATAGTGAATCAGTAGCAACCCCAAAACATTTAATACTTTGCACTGTCATTTTTTGTTGATGTGCATTCATTAAAAAAAACCCTCTGGCATCTCTTTGTTCAATACAACCTTGTTCAATGTTAATCATCAAGCAGAATATTTTATCTCATTTCACTTATGCTTTATTTGTGCATGCTGCACCTGGATATAAAGCTGTGTTGATATTAATTTCTTTCCTTGATATAAAAAATTTCATCAAAATACAACAAAATAGAACAGAGAATATCAAATGCTTCTGTGAAATGTGTGTGGTTTATATTAGTATTTTTTTCCTATTCAGTTTTCCTCTGATTATTGTTTTTAAAGTGTGCTGATACACACTCTGGAAAGTTAAAGTAGCAACAAATAATAGAAAAAATTATGCATGACAGAAAAAAATATGCATGAACAAGGGCAAGTGCCCTTTTGTACACTAGCAAAAATTAAGCCAACATTTATATGGAGAAAGATACACTCTAGCTTGCTAAGGTCATGTGCTGACCAGTCATAGGTGAGATCACCACACAGTGTGAACTGAAGCTAGGAGTAAACTAGCTGTCTCTAAGCCAGCAGTGATCCTGTGAGGGAAATACCTAATAAAGTTCACCTGGACCAAAGTTTCTGCCACGAGCTTTGCCTCAGCCAACTCCCCATATGAAAAGATTTATCCACCAAGAAGAAATAAAGGAGCAGAAAACTATGTGCAGGTCACATAATGGACTTTTCTGGTATTGTTACTGAAAGAACATAGGTTTAAGAGTTGAAAAAATTTGGAAATGGAAAAGCCCTCAGATGTGCAGTGGCTCTCATCCAGTAAATGTGGGCTGCTTGGACAGCTCCTATCCTCACACAGCTCTGCCTTGGCCATTGCTTCTGTCTTTAGCCTAATAAGCCTCCCTCTCACCTCTCTAATTACCTCTTTCTCTTCTTGTGATCTCCAATGAAATCTGCAAGGGATGATATTAAAAGACTAACTAAACCCCTAAGTGATCTAGTATTTTGCACCTGCAGGGAAGCATGGCTGTTTGTGTGTCAAAATATGGACTTCAGATAGCAAAGAAATGTGGGTTTGTGATGTTTCCAGTAGGAACATATAAAGCAATTTCACTACTTTCTGATCCAAAGCACACTGAAAATTTCCATTGCTATCATTCTGTTAGGGGGCCTCGTTGGTTTAAAATCAATATTAGGCATGTGGTGGTTGAAATGGCAATTTTATTTAAGAATTCTTTTGTAGTAATATGCTGTCATACATGTTCTGAGTGCCCACATGGCCAAAGTCCATATGGCATCCCCTTTCAAGCAAATTATACATAGATATATTTCTTCTTATAAAACCCTGCAGGAACAGTAAGGAGGAAAGCCTTTCAGCAGAAACTAATTCCAAGCTCCACCGTTTTGCTAGTGGGTAAGCAATCCATTTCCCTTAAGAGAAGACATTGTTTGTTCACTCACACTGGGACCCAGTAGGGAGCAGAGTCCTCTCTAATGGGGAGACAGAGCCACTCCTTGTGTTTGGTTCTATTTTCTGCCCATGTTAAATGACCCGTGTAATGAGTAAAGAGTTGTTTAAATTGAGTAGTACACAAGCAGGTTAGGTCAATAACAACGGATAGCTGGAAGTCTGAACTGGTGATGAACAAAATTGGTGCTGTCATTTCATAACTTTTGAGAGCCCAAACGCCTCTTGGGTTGGCCATTGGAGAACTGTCAGCAAATATTACATTTTAGCAGTAACACTTCACGATTATTAAAAAAAAAACCCAAACGAAAATCAACAACCAACTGTCGAGGCATCTTGAGATGTACTTTTGACCAACCTAGTTATACATGAGTGTATTCTTCTGTCCTACCTCTCCTCCTTACTTCACTGATTTTCTGTGAGCTTTTAAATTACCTTCCAAAATCCACAGAGTGAGAGCTATGACTAGGTTTGCATCACACCTAGCCCACTTAGACCTGGAAAATGGCATTTTTACAGAGTGGAGAAGAATTATATTAAAAAAGTGAGAAATGTGACTTATCAAATCTTTCAAACTACAATATAGAATGGATAGCTGTCCTGCTTCTGATTGCAGTCACAGTCCAGCAGCCCCTTTATTTTGAAAGATGTAAGCAGACATCAAGGGACATGGTGACACTACTCTTATTCAGCAGGAATATGGTCTCTTTAGGTAGGACACCAAGATGGTCTGTGTGCAAGAGAGCATTAGGAGAAGAAAAGGCTTTGCTATACCACACCATGTCTTTCTGTCTTTTCAGAATCTTCTGGATCAGGTCACATCTCACAGAGTGTTATTTCTTGACAAATCTTGCCTTTTTTTGTTACTGTTCTACAGGCTCCACGGACAATTAGTAAATGTTTCCATGGCAATCATCGACAGCTTCTCATGGATGAAGATAGATTTTTAGCATTCATAGACAAAGACTCCATTCTTCCTTTCTGGTTCTAAAGTATTTTTAAGGCTAACCAAAGAGGATCATGTAGGAGTGTGCTCTGTTACGGTAACAATACCACTGTGAGGATATTTAGGGAGGTCCAAGTTAAAAGTAGTCTATTAATATCTTTAGCAGCCATGCTAAAACCACATTTAGATGAGATCAGAGTGTATGCAAATCACTGGGTTTTCTGCTGTAGAGAGGGAAATGTTCTTCTTTCCTCAATTGAAGCTGCAACCAGAATTAAGTCAAGGCTCCCCTGCCCTTGTAGAGCACCCAATTCTCACTGGCCCCTGATGTCCCCGGGAATCAAATAAAATCTATGACAAAGTAACTTAATAAGGGGGCAAAAGTGCACAAGCAAATTATCTTAGGGTCAGAGACACTGTGAAACTATAAATTTAATTACCTCAGTTGTTCCAGAAAAAATCCTTGAACTCTTCATCCTCTAGGATAGGAAGGCTGACACTGGTCCAACAAGAAAAACTAACACTTCACAGGTAGAATTTTTTGCGTGTGCCAAGACCAGTGCTCTACTGGATAGACATCTGGGATGTGGAAAAAACCTCAAAAATACATATATTTCTGCCCTCCAAAATAGGGTTAAATTTTGGAGCTTTGAAGAGGGCTAACAGTGTGAAGCCTGGTACAGTTATGGATGGACTCAATTAGCGTCAGAGTCAGTAATTTCATTTATTCATTTCATTTCAGACAGACAACATGCAATGAGACACTGTGCAAATATACTTAGTTCTCACTTTTGAAGTGCACTTGTACAGTCCACAGGATATGTCTTGGAAATGAGACCCACAGAAACAAACAAACAAAGGAAAAGCATGTCAGGTTACTTAACAAGTGTCAAAAACAAAAACCCTGGTCATCCCTCTTCCACAGGAAAGTCACTAGATAGGAGCATCCCTTTGTGAGGAAGAGAAAAGCACAAATGTGAAGTGAAATTCTGACTGCCTAACCATAATAAGCCATCCCCAACTCAGAATTTTGACTGAAGTGTCAATCATATTCATAAATTATTCGACTATTTATGTCTAAAAGTATAAGGTTTCTTTATCAGCTTACCTTTCCAACCATCTTACTAACTTAACTTTCTTTTTTTTTTCATTTTGTGTAAATAAAAGATAACTTTTTGCAACTACTGTATATTATAAATAGTCCTCCTTGAGTGCCCTGCCAATATTCAGCATATAATCAGAAGGGAAACATGAATTATTTCTGAATACCTCGTGGTATGGCGTGTTTTCCAGATCACCTGCATTTTTTACAATTCAGCAGGCTCTTCAAACACGCAGCAGAGTTATTTTGTCTCCCCTGTCATGGGTGAGTTAAACCTTTATGTGAGATCAGTTCATACTGGTTCCACAGGCCCCAGTGTTTGCTGTTCAGGGAAGCCAAAGCCCAGCAGTTTGCTGTATCCTACCAGCAGTGGCGTGGCAGAGACTGGTGCTCTAAAAACACAGATTTTGTTTATTCTTAAAGGTGACTTAAACACAGATGAATCATGCCATGCTTTTTAAAAATAGCTTTTTTCTTTCTCTGTGATAGAATGACTTTTTATTAAGGTTGCAAAACTGGTGAAACCACTTCTTCTTATAGGAACTGCTGCAGTGCACAGACTGCTGTGTAATCATGAGGACACACCTGAAGCTTTCCAACAAAAAACTTAAGAGTCTTAAAATTGGTTGCACAGGCTGTTTGGCTTCTTAGACCAGCTTGTTTCCTTACTCAGAGCTGAGTATTAGAACTAAGTCTTTATATACATGTATATATATTTATATTCCTTTGAAAAAGCAGGTAAAACTCTCTAAAATATACTAAATATATACATGTACAGACATATAAATATATATTTGTGTTTTTCACGAAAAGCAAATGTGTTCCATCTTCTTCCCAGGGCAGTTTACACAGTTTACAGGTGGACCTCTGTATTGAGAGGGACTTAACATTCTGGAAATAGAAATGAATGGATGTTGTAGGAAATTTACTTTGGAGCAGAATATTAGCCCTCTACCAGCATGTTAAAGCAAAGCTGTGTTATCTACTGTTCAGCATCCTCCCATGTGTGTACTGCAAAGTTTGCCTTGAAAGACAAGTCTTCAAACCTGCATCACTTCCAGGCCAGTTTACAGTAGGAGGTACCTGTAGTTCTCTTGAGTTCACAAATGGTAGCACAAGGAAGGGCAGTGGCATGAGACTCACCACCAAGGGACTGCAGTGACATTACTAGGACTGCCACCACCTTCCTCTTTGTCCTTGCACAGGCTTTTAATTCACTCTGTTTCTTGTTTTCCATGAGAAAGAAAGGGAAACTATGTAAAAGCAACATAAAAGCCTAATAAATACTACCAATTTAATGCACCTAAATTTAGGTGCATTTTCAGTTTGGTGCCAGAATCTCATATGCAGATAAATCAGTGAATTAAAAGAGCAACCAAATGCACCACAATATTTGCAAAGCAAAGACAGTTGAAACCATTTGAATTTTTGGAAGTTAACCCTACTTATAATACTACATAGTGATGAGGAACCAAGATAAAGTCAGCTCTGGCATCTATTACCTTACTAGACAACAAACAAGCAAAGCCTTGTAAACAATCTTATAAACACTTCAAAACAAAATACACAGAAATAGTCATAGAACATCTGAACAGGGTAGAAACAAAAGAATTACGTAATAATTTCAACACATAATTCTCAAATTAGATCTGCATGACATGCTACTGTGGTTTTTCCACAGTAATAAGCAAAGGTTGATAAAGACAGCAAATGCCTTTTCTCCATACTCAAATTAGTATTACAATATACTGTTGCTGCATTTCCAAATCATTAAGAGTATTATTGAGAAGGCTGCTATAGAAGAAGAGAAAAAGACCAAAGGAATAACATTATTTCTATGCTATGCCCTTTTGGAGGCAGCTTTTATAATTGTGACTAAGGATACAAACAATTTAGCAGTTTCTACCATTCAATTCCCTCAACTGATGTTTATTCTAAATAAATAATTCTTCAGTGTCTGTGTGTGTTTTCTTCTCAAGTGTGGGCTAAACAGAGGCGTAGTGAAAAAAATAGCTCCCACATTGACTGCAACAGGCTTGAGTTTCACCCCAGTGATCTTAACCCTAGTATGCATCTCTCTGTCTGTAAAAGCACTGCTGAAATTCTAGTTCCTTCATTTAATATTGCAAGCAGAAATGTAGATAGCGGGTTAAATTTCAACCCCACTGAAGTTAGCAGCAAACCTCCTGCTAGCTTCACTTACATGTACAAAACACAAACATATGGCTGAATTAGGAACAGTGGTAAATAAGCAGGGAGGAAATGCTGTCACTGACTGAAAGCAGGGTGAGTGGGCAGCACCCAACCTTGTCCACACAGGTTTCCATTGTAATTTTCTGATGGACTGGAAGAGCTATTCCTTCTTCCACCAAAAGCTGTTTGTGTCTAACAGAGCTAGCAATTACTATCTGCCAACAGGTCAAGAGAATAAGTAGGAACAGCTGAAGGATACTCTGACATGTGCTGAAGGCTGTGAGAGACCATAAGAAGGTGAGGTGGAGAAAATCACTGGGGTTCCTGCCTGGAATGAGACAAACTCAGAATGACAAAGCTCAGCTGATTTCCATGTTGCTGTATCCGCCCACTGCAGCAATGGCATTATCCCTAAACCTGCCCACAGCTTTGACAGTTATGAAAGGAGCAGCCTCTTCTTCTTCTGCAGGCTTGTAAGACACACAAATATGCTATAAGAAGTCCAGTTAGAGAAATGGGTAGATAGATTTTTAATATTGCTGGTTTTAGATTATGTAAGAGCTAGGGCTTCTTGGGACTCTGCTATTTTAAACAAATGGTAGAATGCTTCTTTCTCTTGCATGCGTAAAGCTGTGTCATGACGGAAAAATAAACACATGGCTGAGAGATTTCTTGAACTCCTGTGTGGTGGTTAATTTTTCAACAGTTCTTTTAATGGCTTTGAGAGCATAATACAGCAGAATCCATGAAGAGTCGACTCTCACTGTTAGTTCCTAAACACAGTGTTGAAGAAAATCCCATTTATCTTCCAATGTTTTAATTTTTAGCTATGTTATTTCCCCATCTCTCTCTGGTCAGCTTTTGATGAACTGCAAATTTTGAATCCTTTTTTGAAACCATCTACAAAAGCATGGCTTTTTAAACCGTGTTTGCATAACTCTCCATCTGACTAACCTGCTAAATTCTCTGTCCCAAAAGACATACAGAAATGACCCATTTTCAGTGTTGTGCCAACTGTATACTTAAAAACTGCATAAATTTGCCTGACAAACCACAAACAGTCCCTGAACTGCCTCTTGATAACCCCTGGATTTTTTTATTGTGTTGGAGTGAAGCTTTTTTTTTTGTTCTTTCTCTCCCAAAGCAATGGAAAGGAGAAAAAAAAAGTAATTTAAGTAGATTGGAAGGCTTGATGTCTTAGGATTTAAAATCCAAAAGCAGCTCAGTTACATGTGGCAAATCATTTTTGGTTTATGATGGGCTATGGATAACAATAAAGTTTTCATACTGTTCCCAGTGGCCAACTATTCATATCCCAGACCCACCAGTGTATCTGAATTACTAGCATGCTTTTTGGCAACCAGTGAAGAAAGACTGCAGGCTGAATGGGTGCCAAGATGGATGTATAATGTGGGCCAGTTCTGCAGGAAAAGTCTGCTCCAACCTCACTGAGTGGACCAGACATTCAGCAGTGCAATTTGAGGAGCTGCAAGGGGGTGAGAGGGAGACTGCCCAGGCCTTAGGCAGAGCTTCCCATTGCTTTCAAAAGCAGGGCAGCTTCCTATAGGATCCTGCAAAAGTTTGGCCATTGTTTCTGCAGCCTCACTCCATGTGTGTTCATGTTATTTGTTTGCCTGGAGGCTTGGCAGTTTATTTTGACTCCTGCTAGCTCTGCATAGACCAGAGGAAGTGAAATGGTTTCTGTTATTTCTCTTGTACAGTGTCAGAATCCATTGTATGTGTGCAAAGCTACTGAAGACAATCTGATTGCCAAGTGTTTCTGGTGGCGGAACTGGCCTGCTCATTGCAACATACTGGAAAAACAAGAGAAAGGATCCAAAATGACATTCAGCTTCTCAGCAAGTTGATTGAGCCAAGTATTGGCAAGTTAATACATTGGGACTGAAAAGGGAGATAGCTTTCCTTTCCACTTGTAAATTTGATATGTTTTGTCTGGAACAAATTAGAACAATATAAAAATATAACTTGGTTGTATCATTTTTCTAGCATCACTTTTTGGAAAATAGATTTGTAATTTAAGGTGCTTTGTAGTGTCTGGGAGCACCAGGAGTTTGCCAGCTCGCCATAGTTCACCATCAGGTTGCTTCACCACAACCAAAAGCTGAGGAATACAAAGTCTTGTTGATCGGGTTACCTTTTGAAGTTTTATTTATTAATCTCATTATGCAGACTTGTGAGAACATGGTGGGAGAAGATTTAGATAGGGAGAAAGCTTTTATCTGTGTAGTAAATACAAATAAGAAGATAACATTAAGCCCCTCAATGTGTCCTGCTGGGTGGGAGGGATGCTGCGCCACCCCTCAAAAACAGCACAGGCTATGGTTGTTCTTGTGAATAGAAGCTTTGTGTTCAAAGAAAAACTGTATTTAAAACAAACTAGTCAGACCCAAACAAATTATTTTACTAAACATAATTGTTGTTTAGTAAAATTGTTGTTGTTTTGTCCTTTGTATTCTAAGGGAAATGGATCCACAGTGACTGGTTTTCATAAAACTGTTTCTCAATGAAAATAAGACGCGTAATTCCAAAAATGTTATGATTTCATCATCTTCCCTGCTAGAGTGCTCTTCCGGACACTGGTTACTTCAGTCTGCCAGCAGATCAGTGAGCTGGACAAACTACTGGACAATGACCCAAAGGAGAAATTTAACTGAGTTAATAAAGACAGTGACTGAGAAGTTCTGGCAATAATTTATCTGGCAAGAATAAATTAATGGAAATACAAACTACACCATCAAGGTCTCCTGACACTAGTTTTCCAGAGAGAAGGTATCAGAATAATATCAGATAGAAGACAAAGAAAAAGTAAATTAAAACTTCAAAACTTTAAATTTCTTTGAAACTAGTATTTCCTACAGAGATCAAGTCTCTTGGGTTTAATGAATTTAACAGTGAGGAAAGAGTGTCATTCTTTTTAATTGATTTTAAAACATAACAGGCTCAGGAACAGACCATGTAAGGCTAGTTATTACAATAAGAAACATCAGAGGACGTTTTGTAGTAGAAAGAAATTTACTGGTCAGAGTCAAGCTCAAAAAAAACCCCACCCAAAATCCAAATCAGTTTCTGTTCCATAATGGGAATAGGACTAAAGAAATTAAATTCTACAATGTATTGCATGTCCTTCTTCAAAGCTGTTGCACATCCAGTACTTGGAAAAAATACTTCAGTTGCCTGTTAAATGTCTTAGGAGGGCTTTCCATTGTTTTGCTTTTTCATTTGTAGGGGATTTTGAGGTTTCTTTCTTTTGCTTTAAAAGCTTTGGAAAGTTTGGGGGTGGACTGGAACTTTCCCTACAGGAGCAGACTGACGGCTGCTCACAATAGCCGTAACCTGTACTGATTTCAGCAGGCTGATAGCCAGGAGAGACAACTACCAAATTCTGTTCCTGTGTGTATCAGACAGCACAGGGGAGGGATGAAAGGTTCCCTGGTAGCTTGATGTCATCTCTTTAGTAGATTAACTGGCATGGTGCCATTGCATCAGGAGTGTGGGCAGTTCCGTGCTTATCCTTGGAACGCAAACCTGTCTGGTCCTACACAGAGGCAGTGTAGGGCACACAGCTTCCAGCAGGGATGTGCATAAGACTGCTGGCTCCAGAGAGATGGTTCTAAAATAAGGTACCACTTAAACTTAGCAGAAGTAGCAGATTATGGACTTTTGTCCCTTCCCTCAATAATCTAGGGCAGGTTTGGCCAGCATATTCTGTATGACATGCACTGTAAGAAATGAGCTCTCACACGCTTGAATTGCAATGTGGCTGTAGGATTAGACACTAGGAACCACCAAGGGCTGAACACTTCCAGAACTCCCCAATTATTCATGGGAGAAGGCGTCAAAATTGGATTAGAATCAGGCTGTGTCCCTTACTTCCATCTGAAGCTTTGCTGTACAAAGGGGTTCTTGCAATGGGCTTTGTCTACTAAAAAATAGTACAAATAGGATTTGCCTCTGTCTTTTTCAGAGAGAATACTAAATTTGCAAATTAAGAGAAATACAATGGTAATTGCTGAGAATTCTTTTAATTTGGTTACACTCTTTATGTTTGCTCAGTCATATACTTATTTATGTTTTACATGTCACAGTAGATTAAAAGAAAACCCATGAATGAACCAACAATCAAAGTAACTGCAGGAAAATATTTCAATACATGTGAATTTTTCCTTTGTGAACTTTAGAAAATGAATCCGTCCTAAGCTTAGGCATCTCAAATGCTTTAAAATCGTTTTTTACAGTATTTTATCCTTCCTGCTTCTGAAGCAAGAAATTTTTGTGACAGTCTGCAGTGAGTCTGTGCCTAGTGACACAGAGAATGACTTGGAAACTATCCAAACCAGGACCTCATTCCACAAGAGACGGATCACTATTAATTACAAATTTCATTTCTATATGACTTTCTATATGACATTACAATGACTTAGCAAGGGCTACGATAGTTATTATCTGTGTCATGCTACATTTCTGTTATTCCTACATTTTGTAACAGCACAGGTTGCAGAAGTCATGTGCTGAAATTCATTATATAGCAAACTTTTATTCTGATATTTTTCTGCATTTACAGCTATGAGTGTTTAAACCCTAAGAACATCTGATTCCCCAGAAGCATGATTCATTTGACAGAGCTAATAACCAAAAAGAGTAAGATTTCACCAGACCTTGTAATTTTGTTTGTGGGACTTGGCAGGGAAGCTTCATGCACTGAATTTGGAGTGTATTGGTTATTCCACTTTAATAATTAAATCCTAATATGACAGAGGAGAAATAAAAAAAGTTTTAAGGAAAAAGCACAAGTCAAGGCATTAACCAAGGAAGACCATGGTGGATTTGTCAGGGGGTTAATAGCCTTCTTTGTACCGCCCCACACAAAACCCCATCTTGGATTGTTCACAGACAGATCAGCCTTCACAGCTTCCCCATGCACTGGATTGCAGCCAGCTTTTACCAAAATCTCAGAGGCAGCAGCTTGGGTCTCTCCACACCCATCCTACTGCCCTGAGGTATAACCCCAGGACACTAAGGTATGAGGAGCTGAGGAAAAATGCTTACTGCTTTTCTCTAATAGAAAAGAAAAATATGTCAGGGCTTTATTTGATTGTGGCTTTCCCCTCTCCTTTATTAAAAGAGCCAGTAGGTCTTACTCTGACACCCATATTCATGGGAGCTTTGCCTAAATAAAGTTTAAATATTGGCAAGTGCTTTGGTCTTACAGAAGGATAGCAAAACGTACTTTGCTAGGGAAAAAAAGTAAAACAAACTTTCCTCAGTATCATCATGAGCTCATCTCTGTCCAAGGGGAATTAAAAGTTATTCTGTTGATTTAAACAGAAGCAGGATCAGGTCCTTTTTATCAGGGACTGATTCACAGCCCAGGAAAAAAAAAAAAAAAACAACTAGAGAATCTTATGAATATTTAAAGATTTCTGCTGAAATGTGTACCTATGAACAAAATGAGATGTTTCAGTGTAGAAGGAACTCATTACCTTAATTAAAAATAGATGGATCATTTATAAATGCAAAAGTAAATATAAGGCAATCAAATTATTACATAAGAATATCCTGCAAGGAATACTTGAGCACCAAAGAACATATTTCGTACAACGTGACTTGGCAGCAGCATGAGAATTTAAAGAAGCTGGGGAAAGGAGAGAGATGCATTTCTTACACAACACCGTGCCTGAAACCCAGAGTTCGGGTTCTCCAGTCCCCCAAATCAGAGGTGGGATTCAGGAGCACAGTAGCACTTTTCCACTTGGTGAACCTCCATTCTTTTTCCACAGAAACCTGGGTCCTGAGGCCAGGAACCATGTGCACATCAGTAACTTTTCTGAAAACTGGTCATGGATCTATCTACCTGACCCCAGGAGAGGATCCTAAAATCCTTTTTTATTCAGTGACTACTGTGAATCATCCTCCATGGATGTCAATGCCTGATTAATCTCTCCACATAATGGAAAAAATAAAATTACACTCTAGAAAAACAGACAAATTCAGACTTGATGTCCACTTTTGGACTCACATGGACTTGGTGGTCTTAAGGGTCTTCTTAAACCTAAAGTGATTCTGTCATTCTATGACTCTGTTCTAAGGGATTTCCCCAACAACATAGTCTTAGATTGCTTTGTAAAAACTAGCATGAAACCACCACCAGCATGAAATTAGTGAGATTTCATTTCAGGTGTTCCTATGAAGGCAAGCACAAAGTTTCCTTTAAATACACAGACGCATGGATTAGTAGATGGTTCAATCACACAGACAGCAACCTATCACTTCAGTATTTACAAACTCTTCTTGCAAAGCTGAAAAATATGGTATTTAACATACTTCCTACATAAATAGTCCAGGGGGTTATTATTTCTCTTTGATTATGGGTAATATCTAGTCCCCATAGGAACCGGTGGAAATTACTCCAGGGAACTACACTTGCAGGCACATGTTTAAAGGTGAGGATGAACAGTAACTGCTGAGAAATTTTGAGAGCTGGCTATGATTCAGTGCTCCACTGAAGTCTGGCCTCATGCTCAGCAAAGGGAATTCTCTCTGCATTATTTCTTCACATGTGATGTGGTGGAAGGAGCTGCAATTTCTGAGTCTGCTTCAAACTCCTTCCAGAACAACTCTTTCAAACATATGAAACTACCTAAATGATTTTATGAAACAAAGCCTCTTTTTATTCCAGCTGTCCAAAGCATTCACTACAACCAACTGAAATGATGAAATGCTAAATTATAATGAGAAACCCTGAGAAAAGACTAAGCTAGGTGTACCAGTATTAGAATCTTCTCAGAAATTGGCACAAAGTGTATAAATTTAACAGTCTGGAATGGGAACTGTTAGAATCCAGTAAGTTTAGTGTAGGGCAGTGTCATTGTGGATTGTTTAAATCAACTTCAAAAGCAGTCAAATCCTTAGTGATTCTGAAAATGACATTTATTTTTCATTTTTGAAGGTTTTGTCCTATTACATGCCACATAAAGAACCCACAGATACTGTTTCTGGCTTCCACCTTCATAAGTTTTAATTAAAAAAGGGAAATAGCCATCAATGTAGCTTGCAATTATACACTTCAAGCATGAAATTTCACTAGAAGAGTGGTGAAGAAAGTAATCTTTCTATATCCCTTCACAATCTTTCAGAAATACCATGCATTTATTCAATCATGGGCTATCACATAACACAATCAGGAGCTGTAACTAGTGGGTAGCAAATCTTACTACATCTTCCTTGGGCCACATTTGCAAATGATAAATTAAAGACTGAATTCAGCAAATCTTACTGATGCAAGTAATTCTTATTTTTGCATGTATTCTCACTAATTTCAAACCCTTATTTATAGAAATCTTTCCATTGCCCTCAGTAGTACTAACTGAGAGAGTAAAAGTTTCCAGTACCAATTTTAAAATTATTTGGGGGGATTTTTCATGAAAAGATGTCATAAATTCTACTGACTAAATTAGCAGTTATAGCGTGTTTAAAGGGTATGTGTCAAATGATTTTTTGTTGGCACCGGAGTAATTTCTTATTGTTCTTTCTGGGGAGGAGAGGGGGAAAGGGAGGGGGAAATGGGGAAGGGAGGGATTTCTCCACATCTCTTCTCTAAGGAGCTTGAAATTTATGTGTAGGAGAAAAAACAACTGAAACCAGAACATATGTCTACAATAAATAAGATTTTGTGTAGTTACCACAGACAAGATAGACAAAGAAACAATAGGACTGTTTCAATCAAGACAGGAGATCCAATGAGGACGCCAGAAGGGGGATTTAGCTCACCTAACTTCAGCTGTATAAAAGTAAGGCATTTGGTCTTAGACACCTAAGCTGTTGCCATAGTCCGTGGAGAGTGACAGATCCATGAAATGGGCCATTCATCCAACATATTTTAGGATGTGATGAATCACTTTCTGCATGTGGTTGTGTCCATTGACTGCAGTAGGCACCTAGGTAACTGGTCTATATTTAGTGCTTAAATGCCTTTTAGATGACTAAATTAGGTAAGAGAACCCAGCCCAGCTGCCTTGCAAAGGTCAGGGGATACATCAGGGTGGAGGTGAGTTTTAAGGAAGGATTTACGGACAATAAATTCCCTTAGATCATCAGCACAAGAAACAAGTCATGAAACGGGAATGTTCTGTCTTGGGTCAATAGATCAAAGATTACATATATCAAGTATGTATTCCCACACTCCCTGCTTCCTTTTCCATTCTTGCCATTTCAAACACATATTTAGGTTTTTAAAAGTGTTTTGCTTCACCTTGCTACTGTGTACAAGGGAATAGGAACTGGGCTTTATACTGAGACAGTGAAACCAGTGAGAGGGTGCTGCCAAATTATCAGAGCAGAAAGCTGCAGAATGTTTATTTTTTCTTTAGGCACAGTTTTATTGAAGACAATGCACAACAACAGTAGGAAGATAACGTTCAAAAATACTTCAAGTAGAAGTGAAAA
Source organism: Irena cyanogastra (assembly GCA_013397155.1). Taxonomy (NCBI): domain Eukaryota; kingdom Metazoa; phylum Chordata; class Aves; order Passeriformes; family Irenidae; genus Irena; species Irena cyanogastra. The sequence continues at coordinate 979,903 of VWZV01011460.1, forward strand.
TCAGATAGTGGGAAAACAGTGAAAAGCAGAAAATACCAAAACTATGCTAGATAAACATTATCTCTGACAGGCAACAATTTTCTGAAATGGCTATTGATTTCACAGTCTCCATGCAGCTAACAAAATAATCACTGGATGTTTGTGAAATTTTTGATCAAAAATAGTTCTTGCATGAGGTCTGCAAGCCCTTGCAGTCATAAGTTTTATGGAAGAAAAGTCTAGATAAACACAGGAAAGGTATGTGTAATCCGTTTTATATTTACAAGTAAAGAAAATAATAACCTAAGTTATATGTTGTTTTGTCAGCTGAGATTTATTTGCATTTTCATTATTTTGTTTTGTTTTTCTGTCGCCGGTGCAGTTAAGAAATCTCTAGAAAAGGTAATCTAAAAAAAAAAATTACGTAGTTAAGAGAAAAATCATTATTAATAGCTACTGCTATGATTTTATTATATAAAATACAATTTAATAATAAAATAATATTTTGTGAAAATACTATATAAATAGTTCTCCCATGGTTCTCCCACTAGTTTACAGCAAGTGAAATCCATAATGCTATGATAATAAGCAAGGAGCCAGTCTTAGAGACTATGGACTCAGCAAGAGAGCAGATAAATCAAAGCAAAGAGGGCTGCCAAACTTGTACATGACATTGAAATGAGCCTGGATACCCTTTGGGTCTTAAATCTATTTTTGTGTTTCCAGAAGCGTCTCAATACTAGAACAGTTCCAATGCATTTCTCTTTCTACGTCAACCCATTAATATTGCTAAACAATAATAAACCTTATGTCAATCCATAAAATGCAACAGACACAAACCTCATAATTTTTTCCACTTTGGCTTTTCCCCTAGTGCTGATAAAAACATTTATTACCCAAGCACTAAAGCCTGGATCCCCAGTAACAAACTTTCAAACAAAAGCTGATGAGGAAAAAGCTTTGGTAGTCTGTACTTTCTTGATCTTGTGTCACATTCAATTCAGTTTCTAGATATGACTTCAAATTAGACATAACAACTGAATATAATCTTCACAGCATTTATTTAGTCTCTGAAATTGTATGGACTAGTATTGCAGTCAAGTTTGCCTAAGTTACTTGTGAATACTTTGTCATGAAGTCCTTTGGTAGTTTCAGAACAGTGCTGGCACAGCTTAGAAAAAATCACCATAATGACCCTTGAAAACCAGCCCATTTTCTTGCAGTTTCATTCCAGTCCATATACTTGTGGCGTGAATGGAGAATCTGAACTCCTTTTCCATACCAGCAGTGTTGCAAAATTAAAGAAGAGCTCAGACTTTAGAGAAAGGATGCCTTGATCAGTTAGGTATACTGTCATCCATGAAAAAATGGGAACAAGGCAAAATCTATCCTTTATCCCCACAAATTCATCAGTCCAAGCGAAAATAATCTTTGTTGTTGTTCTTGTTCAGATTAAAAGTACTTGGAAAGAACAAGTTTCACAGGCAGCACTTTGATTTTAACTCGCCCTGTAGTAGCCTTGGACAGAGCCACCTCAAGGAATGGGCTGGAAAACACCCTGTTCCAAGCCCAGCCCTGCTGAATGCTGTGATTTGTAACTGCAGATTGGAGAGTATGAGATACTCAAGGTTGAGATACTCAAGGTAGCTTTACACAGAATAGACCAGATATCAGATATAGTCTGGGATAAGGCAGAACTAGTCAGCAGAGGCTGATTATACATAGCACCAGCAGCCTTCTCTATCCCTTGATTTCTCTTCAGCTGGCAGATAAATTCTGCCTTTTGAAAGTGCTCAGTTTGGACTCATGCTTGTTAGTACTTAGTTTTGACTGTGCTATGTATTGCCATGTAAATACATGAGAAAAAGTGAAGAGCAGTAAAATTACATGCAAAGTTTTTAACATTATCAAAATCTTGTAACCACGTAAAAGCAATAGGAAATAAAGTGATACAGGTACATTATATTTGCTTTGGTGATGATGTATTTCCTCAAGATCATCTTTCTGCATGATGCAGGGACATGAGTATGGGAGCCATGCCACATTTCCTTTTCCTTACCTGAGTTCATCTTCAGAGCTGAGCAATATATTTTCTAGGTGTTACCCAGAAGTATGTCCACTGAGGCAGCAATTCTCATCCATGTCTCAGATCTCTCAGTTCCAGCTAGCATTTCAGAAAGATTGCCAACTTCCTCTTTCATCCCTTTCCTTTCACCCCAGACCTTTGGTGTAAAGTCTCTACAGATCTCTACTACCAAAGCACAGGCAGCTGGCGGATCAATGCCAGATGGGCTAGCCATAATCTTCCTGGCTGAAACAAAAGCTGCTCCTTTTTGGGTTTCACTCAGTTTTAGGTTCCTTGGTAACCCTGAAGAAAGGGGCTGAAATGCAGCAGGGCTTCACAAACTCCTCCTGTGTTACAAGGAAGAGTAGAGTCAGTCCGACTGATTAGGACCTAGGTTCATCAGGTAAGCCCAGGGAGGTTTTCTTCATGCCTACCCAGCCTCACCAGGAGGTGGGCTCTGTACCACAGAGCTGACCTCTAAAGCAGACCTTGGTACCTGGTGTGTTGGTGGCATCACCAGGTGTCCAAGAAATTTCACAACCATGGCAGCAGCCAAAGCAATAGTGCCAAAACCTGGGCTCCGTTCACACCATACAGTTTGCATTAGAATAAAAAAGAAAAAGAATAAAATACCTTCCTCTTTAGGAGGTTTAGGACTTGCTAACTCATGCATAAGTGAATACAAAGCCATACTTTACTGAGATTCATGAGAAGAAATCAAATACAAGTTGTAACATATGCCAAACATACTAGTTTCTGCCTACATATAGATAATGAATAAAATATAGTTACCTTTATTTAATTCCTTTTTAGCTGCCACATAGAGATTTCCTACAATATTTTCTATATACCAAATCCAACTTGTTCTAAACAGGAACACAGGGCTGAGTCATCTAGTCCAGTTCTCTGTTATCACAGGCAACTACACTTGGCAGGGCCAGTCAGTCTTCATTGTTCAATATAGTTTGAAGTTTTTGCCTCTTTTCCTCCTAGGAAGAAAACCCTTCATAGATATAAAAACATATGATAGCAAGTTTTGATTTGCCTGCATAAGCAAAGTTCTATTTTTTGTGTGTGGGCTTGTTGCCATAATATCTGATTGCTCTGGAATACTGTGGGTTAGGTACAAGTGTTCAGAGAAAACATGAGGAAAAACCATATGTACTCATTAGTGAAAAAGATCATACTGACAGATTGCTCTCCATATGTGGAACTTCTGTATTGTAACCTTGCTATTTACATGACGCATGACAAACGTGTCATTTTCTAATGAAAATTTCACTTTATATAATATCTTACTACTCATAAGACATGAAGTTTATTTCATTTATTTCTATTTCATTGGAAGAGACCTGCCATAAATTTAATGTTTTGGCTTTAGTGTATTTATTGACATAATTGCAAAACATGGACATTGCAATACTGGGGGAAACAATAGAAATTAAATAGATGAGAATAATTAGCCTATAACTTATGTCATGAAGCTCAGACAGTTGTCCATACTTCAAAAGTTTACCTCCAGCAGTTTTCTAATCTACTGTATGTGAGAAAAGGGAAGTATTTATTAGTCAAAGAAGTCAATTAAATCTTGCAATGCAAATGCCATAATTTACTTATACTTAATTAAACTTTCCTGAGTATTCCATTAAATAAATAATTTGCAAAATATCAGCAATATTGAAATATTAGTCAAATAATTCCATCAGTTTTCTTCCTTGAAATTTGAATATTTTTAGATGCTATTTATTAAGAAAAGTGTCATTTAGAATAAAATAAGAAGAAGATAGAGCAGAAGGGATTGCCATCCAGTAAGCAGATTTCTCTTCCTTTAGCTCCGTCTTTTTTTTCAGTTTTGTTTAAGTACTCGGCTGTCCAGCAAAAAAATGTTAAATGGAAATCTCTTAAAATAGGCATTTTCTTAAATTCTGAGAATAGAGTCATATTCCTGTAATCTTTCCTTAGGCAGAACCTTAACCGGCTTGAACACAATCTGTTCCAAAACTCATGTAATCAGTGGAAACATTTCCACTTACTTCAGTGAATTTTGGAAAAGGCAATGTCACAAAAAGTAGTAGGCTGCTATTTCATGTTTTCAGACAGTAAGTAGATGACATTTTGTAACTATGTCTAAACTATTTTAAACTCGGGCACAGAGTAGTGCACATGATACTCAGAGACCTAAACTTTATTTTTGAGAAGAAACTGAGACAGACTTAAAAACCAAAATGTTTCTTTTTTGGTTACTTTTTTTATGAAAAAAGGCAAAGTGAAATTTCATTGCTCTGCGGAACTGCCATGTAGAACTGCTTATCTTCTGGTAGTGATTTTCCTCCATGGGGAACTCACATATACCATAGGGACATGGAGAAACACATCTGTTTCCACACTGAAACTATTGGCAATGATAAATTCTTAAGTATTTTTGGGAAAAACACAGAATATAATGGACATATTGCAGCATTTTTCCATAATGACGAAATCAAAAATGTAACTGGCCTATATATTTGATTATCAGTTCAAGTATTTTAAAGCCTAGACCTACATTTCTTTAAATGGGCGGCAATTTTGCAAAGTTTATGCATTTTTAGTTTTCTTTTCTTTGCATTTAATGTCCCCAAATAATAAAAATTATATTAACAACTGCACTGAAAGGTGATTTCATGTAAATTTCTTTAGGGTTCTCAGATAAATATCTAAAGAGTATCAAGGATAATTTTGCCACATTACTTCATCCAACACAGTGTGCATCCAATGCAAGATGATTTTTTTTCTGAATGAATGCATATATCTGTAGTAATAAATCATTTTCTGATATTAGTGAATAAGATTTTATGGTGCCATTAATTAAGTAGTTCAGCTGGAGGCACTTTTGCCTGAGTTCTAGAGAGATCTGTGGCAACAATGAGTAATTCTATTAATTATATGCAGATATTATTTGTAAGGAACATGCTAGTAATTCCAAATTCTGTACATAACACTCCAAAAGAACCTGAAGTAGTTTTACTTGCAGCGTCTTCCTTTTTTTAATTAACATTCCCTGACAATAGCAAGAGTTCACTGCGTGAAATGAAGCCAGAGAAACTCTATTTGGGAATTACTGCATCCCATTTATCACTTCTATCAATGTGCATTAACTGCTATTTACTGATTTAGAAATAAGGTTGATTCTTAGCAAAAACATCTTAATTGAGCACAGCGATGGCAGCAGCTACAGCAGCAGAAAGCAAAAGTGATATCATAGTTCACTTGCAGAAGTCACAGAACATCTCATCAAATTGGAAGGTCTTGGTTATCTGTTTGTTTGTTTTTAAATTTTACTTCTGAGCTGATAATACTTTAGGGCCATCTTTCTTAATAGATGCTGTTGACGTCTTACAATTTGCTAACAACAATTACCAACTAAACATATTCAAAAGGCATTTTGGTCTTATTAGTTATCAAATAATATTTAAGTTCTTTATGTAGCCTCATGACAATTTATTGGGGTTTTATTTGAATATGGATATTGATTTCTCTGATCGAGAAAAAGATAGGTTGGAGTGTCACACGGAATTTTGTCCGTTTTGGCCTAAGAACTGCACTTATTTTAAGAGAGCAACACTGAAACCACACTCAGACTTTTTGGCACAGAAATCAGAAGAAAGAAACAAAACCAAAAAAAAAAAACAGAAATAAAATAATTCTTGTAGATTAATCCTTTTCTGTGCACATCAAAGAAAGGCAAAGACTGAAGTGTGAGAGAGTCCAGTCAGAGTTTCTACTCTTGCTGCTATTTGAAAAAGGAAATGGACACTTGGATGAGAGGTGACCAAAAGAGTGGTTCGGCCCAGAGGGGTCACCATTACTCATCACTGTGACTCATTTTGCTCCATAACACGGGTAGCCTGGGTGGTATTACCCTGGGAAAGCAGGCAGGCAGGGAGGGTAAGAGTATTTCACACAAGCTGGCTGCTTTTGCATGTCTTTTATCTTGCCCATGATCAGCTCTCAAGTGTCTGATATGTATGTGTGGTTTTTTAACATCCTCTTTTGTAGCTAGTACTAATTCTGTCTAAGTAATGTTTTGTTTGGCTGTAATTCTCTTTGAACAAAGACTTTCAGGAAACCCCTCCAAGCAGCTGCTGTGCTCTAAGACCAGCTGCTAACAGACTCAAAATCCCAGACAAAGCCCCTTTATTTTGTTATTTTAGAATAATTATGAAAAACCGGTATCTGACAAAGTTGTATATATTGTGGGCTTGAGATAAGAACATGACTTGATGTGTCTGATGACATTCAACAGTTAAATTTTTACTGAGAAGTTTATTTCTTGGGTAATTCCAGGGCTATAAAATACAAGGATTCTGACTGTCATCTCTTTTACTTGGTACCACTGAAGTTGAGAGAAAAACTTACCTTACTTGGCTCTACACATTACCATGAAGACTCATGAGATACTTGGTTTTTCACACATTTCTGTGCTTTTGGATGATCCAAGGCTCAAAGTTTCTATTCTGACTCTGAGTTATTGGGTCTTACTTATTCAGTCCAGATCTCTGAGAGTACTTGGACTTTCTGAAGGAACCCATTATTTTACAGAAGTTTGTTATCCACTTGTAAATACTTGTATATTGATCTAAACAAATGTAAATACCAGTGAGAATGTGTTAGCACATAACACAGGAAGCACAGTGGGTGTCTCTTTGTGATAAAATTCAATATAGACAATATTTCTCACACAGACATCCAGACAAAGGAAAGGGTCTGTGCAACAGTGTGAAGCTTATATGAACTAGAGGAAATACATGGGTTTAGATCTGCATTAACAACAATCACAAAAGATCCATTTTAAAAGCCACAAGGTATACATTACAAAAAGCGAGACGTTGGCATATAGGCATTAGAAATGTCCAGTGAATGATAAGAAGGTCATTTTCTGGAGAATGGTGTCTTAGAGCTTGTACAGTTACCACAGTAACATTTTAGTTTTTCTCGGAGAGTCTCAGCTTAGTAAAAAAAGGGAAAAATTTTTTTTTTCTCATATTGGCTTTTTTTTAATGAAAAAGAGACCTTTCAGACCCTAACGATCTTTCTTAGAATTTAGCTGAATTATTTTTGGAAAACTAGCAGAATTTTTTCATTGCTTTCAGAGAAGGAGCAAACAGTAAATTGTATTTTCTTCTTATTTTTATCTGTTTTGTATATCTGTAAGGAAGACTTTTTATTCTTTTGAAAACATGAGACATTGAACAAAAACTATGTATTGCCAGCAGTCAGTCATATTGATTGCTATCAACTACACTTACAATTGAATTAATTTACCATCTCCATGTGACCATTATGGAGAAGCACAAGTTATTACTCCAGACGAGATTGAAGAAACTTTTCATTATTGGCTTGAATTTGAAATTCCCCCTATATCCCTCCCCCTAATGTTTGAATTTTTGGCTGCTTAATTTTATTGAAGGAATAGGGCTAGTATTTGAGGGCAAAAGTAATAGCTGTCTGCCTGGAAAAATTCAGACAAGGACCAGATCTTCATCTGGTGTTAATGAATCTAGAGGTTTCAGTTTCACAGGAAAAGAAGTTATATTAACCAGATGAGGATTTGGCTCATGGAGTTTTGTGCATTATTTGTCATCCATTTTCTGAAACTTCCCCAAAAGTTTCTGTCAATCCACGAGATGTCCACAATTGGCTTCTTCTAGCCTATTTAAATTTGCTTGCTCCTTCGGCTTTACTTGAGAGAAGGAGCTGCAATAAGCTAGGGACATTATCCCTAGATCTGATAGCATCATGAACTTAAGGAATCACGCAAAGCATCATCAGGCAACTTTGTGGAAGAGTACCCTCCTCTCTTAACAACCCACACTTAATGCTTATGCAGAAGGGAAGGGAGAAAATAGATGTGCAGCAACTTTGTTCCTTTCCTTTCACCCTGTTGAAGGCTCTCTCCCCAGAGCCAGAACTGCTACAGACTTCCATTGTATTTTGACTGCAGCAATTCCCAGCAGATCTCTCATGCAGCCAAAGCCAGAGCCCAGTAGTGCTTCAACCTGATCTGTTCACCCCATGTTCCAAAGCGAGGAGGCAGAAGAGATGCCACAAACCCACTGAGCTGCTCTCTTCCTCTATGGATCTCTCTGAAAACCAGTAAAGTCCCCACTACCATTGTGTTACGAGCTCTGTACTTAAGAAATAATGTGATCTGGACCACAGAAGATCCAGCTCACAAAGGCTACGGTGGTGACAAATGGTAAATGTCAGCAAAGAATCGCGACGCCAACCATCAATTCACGAGGCATTTATGAAACAACTTCCTCTTAGTGGCTTTATCGCTGACTTACAAGCTCAACATCAAAGTTTTCAAGCTAGTAGCGCGGGACTGGATGACAATGATGAATTCAAGAAATTTATCATGGTGAGATTGTGTGCAGTTTAGCGCAACACATTCAGATAATTTAAAAAATAGATGGAACCTTAAAATAATTGTAGAAATCAAAATCAGGAGGTGTATCATTTTAGATTCTAAAATGCAGATTAGTCAGAATTTAAAAGGTACTTATTGATTTTCTGTATTATATTTTTTAAATATCTTTATTAAATATCTTCAGAACCATATGTTTCTGGAGGAATATGCTGTGTCTGCATAGTTTCTGTGCAAAGCACTTGATTAGGTAAACTTTTAAAGTACTGATATGAATAATGCTATAAACAATTTCCAATCCATGCCAAAGCACAACATCACTTAGAGAAAGGTGCAGAATAGTCTAGATTTCTTCTTTCCAAAACACAGGCAATTACTTTTAATCTCCCACAAAGAGTGTTTAGAGAAAAAGAAACATGCCAGCAGTTACTTTTTGGCAGGAAAGTACTGAAGAACTAGAGGAGAGAAAGAAAAATGAAAATGTCTGGGAAAAAAAGGGGGGGAAAAAGCACTCCATCTTTGTCTTGAACGATGGAATAGCCACAGACAAGAAGTGTCTGAGAGGAAGGAGGCGTTTTCCTTTAAATGGCAAATCATCTTGTTGAATAAAACAAACTGACAAGATGTTGTGTTCATTCCTTCCACTGGAGGCCCTTTTCCAGGGAGCAGTTGTGTGAGTACAAACAGATTTCGACAGCACACACTGAAAAATCTGGTGATCTACTGCTTCGTTATCAGCAGCTTCTGCGTGAGGGTGGTGATCTGGACCACAGCCAGCTCCTGTGGATGTTCCTCTGCCATCTGCGAGGGAGGACTCTTGTCTTAGGCTGGGGGTGTGTAGTCTATTCCCATCTGTTAGAGGTGGGGCACTTATCTTCTGTTAATTGGGCAGTTTTCTTTATCTCTTCCACAACCAATCCTCCCTCTGGGAAATATCTTCTGTTAATGGGCCGTTGAGTGTCACTGCATGACTGATAAAATTACATCATCCCATTGTGAGATGCTCCACCCAGGGGGAGGAGCCAAGCATTCCTACCCGGATATAATCTGATAGTGAAACAGCACAGGCAGCCTTTTCCACTGGATTCCCAGAGGAGCAGCTTTCTTCTCCACTGGATTCCCAGGGGAAGACCAGGCCCATTTATACCACCACTGAACCTTCAGAAGAAAACTGCACCCTTCTACAGGATCACTGCTTCAACAGAACCACATCTGTCACTTCAGGAGGGCTGCAGCCACCATTTAATGGGACTGCTACCAACACCCTGACCCACAGGGTGTCATGTCATGTTCTGACTCTGTCAGTGGTTTTTCTGTTTGCATTATTGCATTTGTATTTCTTTTTAATTTTCCTAGAAAAGAACTGTTATTCCTGTTCTCATATCTTTGCCTGAGAGCCCCTTAATCTCAAAATTCTAATAATTCAGAGGAAGGGGGCTTACATTTTCCATTTCAAGGGAGGCTCCTGCCTTCCTTAGCAGACACCTGTCTTTTCAAACCAAGACTGTGGTCCTTCCATTGGCAGTGGGCATTGCAGCCTCACAGGCACCACTTCCCAGCCTGCAGGGCTGCCAAACAGATACCTCAGACACTGCTGGCTGTCCACATACCTATCCATAATAGCCTGAGTGGCTTAATAAAACAAACAACTGGGGTAACATAAAGGTTGCAAGCAGAACAAAGACAAATACCTTTCTGTTATACTCAACAGCATTACTTCAACCATGGGGGCTTTTGGTATCTCTTACCTACAGCCCTTTTAATTGTCTTGCATATACAAGTAGAGCCCCAGATGCCACAGCAAAACCAGATGCTCCCCACCTGTCTTGTGCTTTGGGTTACTTCCATTTGCATTCCCTTGGGCACAGTCTTTGAGACTCCAATGTAGATTGTTCTCTCTGGACAGCATCTTGAGCACATTAGTGTTATTCCTCTTCTCTGCACCAAAACCACCAGTGGCTGTGTGAACCATCTATGTGGTGATCTAATTGCCATTGACTGCTTTTGCTGGGGTTAAGTCCTTGCATTGTGTGAAAGCAACTCCCTCTCTTCCTCTTAGACCAACTAACTGCTGGGTGGCTACCCCCTCATTTTTTACCACTGAGGATCAGTCAGGGCTGCTGGAACACTGAGAAGATTGCATAAAGCAACTGTTATAAAACATATTTTCTTTGGAATGCTTTCCGGTGTCTCTTTCAGCAGAAAACATGGCACTGAGGCAAATGACAGCCTTGAGCAGAAGGGCCAGTTCAAGCCCAAAAAGTCCAGTAACTCTCCAGTCACTGCTTATCTGGGGGCCAAAGGTGGCTACAGCCCCACCACACCCATGGTGGCTGAGCACCTGCAGTTAGACTGGATGACTTCAGGCCTCGTTGCTCAGCCTACATCTCTACAACAGCAACTTCTCCATTTCCAGCTTTTACCAGTGTTTCTGTTGGACCACAGAGATCTCAAAACACATTACAGAAATTTTTATAGTAGGAATACGATTTTAGAGAGAAAACTGGAGCAAAAGGTGGACTAAGGGTCTCTTTCCCAGTCCCATGTCCTACACCAGTGTCCTGTCCTCTGCTTCACTCAAGAAGCACATGGAGCCTCAAAGGAGATGAGCCTCCCTCTCCCATGGGGTTATCCCAAGTGGAAAACACATGCATTAGAGTCTGTGTGGGGCTTTCAACCTCCCTTGGGAAAAACACACCTTCTCTTTGAGCTTTACTTTGTCATGTGCACAGATGCCACAAAAATGGCATCCCAACCTATCTGCCAGAAAATGCTACATCATCCGGGAGGGCACTTGTGCAGAGGGATAGAGGAGGGCAAAGGCACTTCTGGTCTGTTAGGTGACGGGCTGGCTTAGTTCTGGCAACAGCAGATATTACAGTCTGTGTCTTATTCTGACCACTAAACATCATTGCTTTTGGCCAAGCGCTTAAAGCAGCCAGAATCTTTAACCAAATCTCTTATTTTTTCCCAAACTTTCCATGAAAGGGGTTTACACATCTTTTACTCATTTCAAAGGGTGGAATAAATGCCTCACTGCCGTCAGTGATCTCGCTAGCACAGACTGATGCCTTTTGCACACTGTATTGCCAACAGCAAGCCCTGAGATTGATGAATAAGAGCCCAAACATCACAAGACTGCCTAAACATTTTTAAAATAACAATAAAATTTAAAATAACATTTTAAAATAACAAAAGGAAACACTTTTCATTGCAGTTCAGACGCTGGAAATTTAGATTCATTTATTTTCCACTCCTTTTCTGCTGTCTTACAGCCTGGAAATATTTTGTAGACATGAAAGCTGAGATTTACACACTTCTTAGTGCCAGTACATTGCAGTTTCTACCAAATTTCGTGATAAGACCCTGGGAGCTGGTAACATCATGCAAATTTCACTCAAAAAATTACTTGGAGTTGGCAAGTAAAGCTAAGGTAATTAACTGAGCAGAGCATTTCTTACTATTTTTAAATAATTTAAACACTTGACATACATAATAGACCATGCTTTAAGTGATGCAAGGCTTAACATGGTTGCTAGTGTCTGAAAGTGAAAACATGGTTGGTTTGATCCTGCATCTCTTGCTATGTGTGTGTTATCAAGTGGCTAATACATATCCAAACCCTATTTTTGTGTGAAACGTAAATTGCATGCCCATAAAAATGCAGTAGCAAACCATGAGACTATTTCAGAAAATGAGGTTGATTTCCTTAGTGTTGTAAAGCAACTGGACCTTTTTCACTTCTCAGCCAATGTATTCACACTTGTAAACAGTATTACATACAGTAAAGTGTTCTTTTTCTACTGAAAACTGCTGTTCATATTAAGAACAGTACTTTTTGTGCCCAATTTTGAATATTTGTTTTTTGTCTTCTCTTTATTAACACTTTCCACAAACACAGATTTTCCATCACTGCTTCAAATTTGCTTTATTTTGCACCATGTTTCAGACCACTCCAAGAAAACTCAACCAAATGCTCAATTTTTTTCAACTCTGTTCTGGAAAAGTCCCAGAAAAAAAATCTTGTTATCACCCTCTCAATTTTAAACAATCTGTTTCAGGGTTGAGCCAAATCAAAGAAGCTTCTATTAAGTGGCACCAGCTTCTATAAAAATGCTATTAGCACCACTGGATCTTCACGCCTTTTCCACCGAAAGGCTTGTCAGTTTTAAAAAATTCATCTGAATGTCAAGTTTCCAGTTTTAATGGTTTCATCGTGGCTCTCGTTTGAATCTTTGTCACCCTCTAGTGTCACGACGCTGGAAGCCATAAGCGAAAGCAGGCGGGTGACAGCATAGAGAGCCCCCCAGAGCTCTGCGCTCAGACCGCGGGTTACAGACACAGCCGGGGTGCGGACAATGGGCGCAGCGAGCGCAGTCATGCGATGGCACGGCGCACAGCAAAGAGCCCAGAGTCAGCTGTTGGTGCGGATTAGCAGGCGACAATCATCTGTCCCCAGCGAGGCCGCAGGGACGCGGCCGCCAGCTTTTGTGCGGCTGTGTCACAACGCGGGTGCTGCTGCCAGGGAGGCTCCGCAAAGTGCCCCTCAAATCTCGTCCTTCGCCCGGGCTTGTCAGTGGCTCTTGACGACGAGAATTTTGAAAAGCAAATGGTTTTTTGTTTGAGAGGCAGTGGCATCACATCCGCATCCTGAGGTGGTATCCAACACAAGATCTGCTGGATGCCACAGACTGCAACTTTTGTCCATTCCCTTCCAGCACAGGATAATGCTGCTTAGTTTATTTTCAGTGAAAGCAAATAAAACATGGCTCCTACTACCCTTTCCTCGTGGTTTTCCACAATTACAAGAATGAACCAACCTCCTGACGTGCATTAGCACGTTTGTTTCCTTCCCTCCATTCCTTACTTTAAACTCTGCCCTCACCAAAATCACCTGAACTCTCAGTCTTTGACACCACCATCTTCTCTCAGGTCCTGAAGCTCCATCTCTCCCCTTCCCATCCTGACTAGACCCACGTTCTTTGTTTCAGTTTGGTCTTTTTTCTGCTCTGTTCTTTTTCAGAGTTCCTCCTGCCTTCTTTAGTGTAGCAGTGGGATTACTCATGCCCTTTTTATGTCCAGAATACATTTTCTAATACTGCTCTCAGAGAGGACTCCCAGGAAGCACAGCTGGAACCTGTTCTTGTGACATGTTATCAGAAGAAGGGCTGAGTCTTGCTTGGTGGGCAGGAAGGAGGGAATAGGTGGGCATGGCATAGACAGGCCACCATCCTTAGGTGGTCATGGCAGTGAAGAAGAGGGCAAGGGAGTGTAGGAGGTGGGGGACTAGGAGCAGCTGGATGGACAGAGCAGGAAGATTGGCAGGCTAGGGCAGGAGAGTTAGGCAGGGACAGACCAAAGGCTAAACAGAGCAGGGTGCTCCTCACTGGGGGTCCTGTGGTTGTTGCAGGGCTGCAGAATGAGTGTTGGGAAGCAAGAAGGAATGGGAGGCTTTCCAGTCGAAAATAGAGTTAGGTGTCACAGCATAAGGAAGAAAGGAGCAGAAGGTTTTGTATTATTTGCAGGCTTTGGCAGTGGGATCCAGAAGGAATGGGAAGCTCAGGAGTCTTGGTCAGGAATCCAAGAGATTGGCATCAGCATTGTCTCCTGGGAGCTCACCTACACAGGCTCTTAGTTCAGAAGCAGAGCACAAGGTTGTCTGCAGCAAAACTGCCTGATGCCACCAGAAATGTGATAGAGCTGCTGCACTGCTGTGTTAGGAGCCATTCCAGTGTCTTGTCCACAGCACCACTCTTTCCTCCCTGAAAACCTTTCTCAAAGCAGATGACAGATGGGTGACAGCCCCATAGAGGGACAGACTCTGGCTTCATCACAGATCCATTTGATTTTGAGAGCCTGCATGGAAATGAATGTATTTCAATTTATATTTTGTAAAGCTCCATTCAACCAATAATAATTATTAATCAGAGGGAATAATAATTCTGTTTTCTACAGGGTGATTATGCACATTGCAAAACTACTCAGAACTGAGTTCACCTAGCAGCCTCTGCAATAAATAAAGTCAGGAACAAGGGGCACCATCAGAGCTTGTAGGGAACCTGGACTCCCCAGTGCATACCTGTCCTTTTTGTAATCAAAATTAATTCTTCAGTTAGAATATTAGAATGGTACCAGGTGAGTCAAAGATTCACATCCAGGGAGGTAACCATCCCAATAGTTTCAATCTGATCCAGGGTTGGAGTGTGGGGGATTTTTGTTATTTTTTAAATCTCTCTTTAAATGGCACATAGACTTCTTGTTTGTCACTATCGGCCATATTTCCCCACAGAAGTGTTTTATTGCTCAATGCTACAGTTTGTCTAGCACTTTCATCCCCAGATGAAAGAAGAAAAAAAAAAAAGAAAAACCATATGCCATTCAAAATAAGCACCTTGGGAAATCTGAAAAATATGGATTATCTCACATAGACTGATTTACCATGTAAAAACCATGTTTCTCTGGTCTGGCAAATGGTTAATTAAATATATCCCACAATTAAATGGTTTAATGGTTGATTAAATAGATATTTAATGATTAAGCACAAGTACATTTTTGGATTTTGATTTCTGGAAACACACACACCATTTAGTTAATCCACATCTGGTACACAGTACAAAATGCTGCATGTTTTATTAGGAGTCTTGCCAAAGTTTTAAGTGATCAACAGAAACAGTGTCTGCAAGCCGAATATACGAGAGCATAAATTATAATGACAAAAGACAGGAGTTTTAAGAGACCAAACACAGCTTCCACATAAAATTGCTGCATTGAAGTTCAGTGCTCCAGGAGCTGAGTATCTGATCCAGAATGTTTTGACAGATTTTGGGGCATCATATAAGGCAATTAATATTTGCAGACTCAGGGCTACGGAGAAAGAAGTGTCAATTATTTTAAAGATGTAGCTGAAGCTCCTGCCTTTAGCAGTCTGATGAAACCTTGGCACATGAATGGGTTAGAATTTCCCACAGTATTATATTAATCCCTCTGTTGTTTACACAGCACTTATTTAAAAATGGTAAATTGATATGTAAATCAAAAGGATCAACAGCAGGATTTTTTTGGCCATAAGCATTCAAGAAAAATATCACCCTACGAAGTGTTTCAGAAACATAAAATCTAACTATGACAGAAAAAGTATGAGTTTACTATGTGTGAATTGCAGTAAGAGGTGGTGCTGATAGCATCAGCTATGTGAAAGTTTGTCTGGCACTTTCTGGGATAATACCCTATATTGTCTTTCTGTAACTTCACAGTGCTTTAACAGTTTTCTCTTTTACCATTACCGCGGGTTTGTGCCAGTTCACAACCTTTTCTCTGAACAGCTGCAGCACTTCACATCTTGGAAAATGTGAAATTTGTGAGGGGACAATTTCTGTGCAATGAATATTCTGTCCATTCCCGTGTTCCGTGAAAAGCGCACCAAGTTTGACCAGGGTCCAAGTCTTTGGAAAATCTCTTCATCAGTGCTCAGAAGAGACTCACACTTTTCACCTAAAAATCCAAAGGGTGCCACAATATTCTCAGCTTTTCCTAACTACAGTTGATGGTTTGGGATTTTACCCATCAGGACCAAGAGATTGTTTTTCCTGGGGTTTTATCTTCTCTCTCTCTCTCTTTTTTTTTTCCTTTTGTTACAGATAGAGGACAAAGCTGCCTGACAGTAATACAAGATACAAATTGGTGTGAAGCTAAAGCATAAGGTAACTGATGAGAAAACCTGGTAGAAAAAGAAACTGTAAGCTTGTGGAAAGAAAAACTGGGTCAAGAATTTATAATGGTAGGCTCGGATTTAGAGGTCAGGGAGGAGAGAGGGAAGACAGAATGACTAGACAGGGAACTTAGTGGGGGTATCAGGACTGGAGCCAGGGATTGTGATGGGGTGTGCCACGGAAATCACTGAACAAATTATAAATATCTGGAAAGCAATTATTTGTAAGTGCATTGCAGTACTTGTTAGCCACTTTGTAATTTTTCAGAATGTATCAGTAGTCATCACATTCTCCCACCTTCCTCTGTATCTCTGAAGTCACATCTCTCCTAGGTCATGTATTCAACTCTGAAATTCAAGTAACCATGGACACGTTTAAACTTTTTATGTCTGTTTTACACTCAAATTTACCCTTTGGCCAAAGGAAAAGTACACTGGGTCAGGGTCCAGGAACTGTTAGTTCTAGCTTCATATGTGACTAAAGCATGACTTTTTACACTTCACTGTCTTTGTTACTTTGTCTTTTCATCAGCAATTCAGTCATGGTAGAACTAATATTGTTTTCTATATTCACCATGTGCAAATACACCCTGCAGAGATGTGTCAGGATTTATGTTACTACAGCACATATTACCACTCAAAAAAAAGGCAATATCAAAAAAGACAATGCAATTCCAATCTTATTGGAACCAGATTCTCAAATAACTACTTTTAAAACATTTAATTTGCATACATAATGCTTTTATTCTAGAAACAATGACACAACAAAGTGTTGCCTCTAGTTTGCAAGAGAGGAGCATTTTAAATGGTATTTGTAGTCCAAAGGTTTGGCTAAAGCAGGTGAATATGGAAAGGCTACACAACAATATCCTGAATAGACAAGAGCCTAAGTGAGAAGACATTTAGTACCTGGCATGACTGTGCTCCCAGTGTGTAACTTGGACAGCACTGGAAATCAAGGCATTCTGGTTCCCATCCCTCTGCTTTAATAACTAATTACATCACATTGCCCTCTCTATTCTTTTTTACGATGCATCCCCTCAAGAGTTTTGGCTATTTTCTGGTTTATATTAGCAGAGTTGCCAGCTTCACTTGGCTTTCTATCACCTTTGCACCGCAGCCAAGTATTTCCCCCCATCACCAAGCATCACAGTACTGCATGAGGCAGACGTGGTGTGTCTGTGCTGCTTGGTCTTCCAGCTTTCTCCCCTCCAGTCAGGAAATTACTGTGTTTAAACTCTAACATGCTTAAAATCCCACTAGCATTGTCTGAATACTATTTTTTTTTTTGGTAGCAGACTAAGTTTAGAATAAGACAAGTAAATTAATTTTTACTAGTTAAATTAAAAATAGTGGCTCTGCTGTGACAATAGCAGCAGGGGAAATCCCAGTTGGTCTTCTGGAACATTTCAGGCTTCCTGCTTCACTGTCTCTGCTGCAGTATCCCCCCTTACATAACCCAGCAGGCAGCACTAACACACTCATCTAAGCAGGCACATTGCCAAAAATACTTGGTCTATTGAACACTCGTGGTACACAGACTGAAGACTTTTGTGGCTCTCCTTCACATGAACTTCAGCTCTAAATGGCGAAGGAGTGTCTGCACTCTTCCCCCTTGAGAAACCCAAATTTACTTTTATGAGGCCATCAATATTAATGTTCATGCAGCATTCCAAAAACCTATTTTCCCCTTTCCTCTTCCACTGCCAAACATGAACAATGAAGCAACTTCGTAATCAATGTCATATTTAAACTATTTATTGTTTCTTTCTCCTCCTTGCCCCTTCTCTTTTCCTATGTTTTTGAGGGTTGTAGTTTTTCTTTTTTTTCTGGCTGCTGAACCCTATCTTTACTTTTCTTTCTAATATTTCTCTTGTTTATGTGGCCTTCTTTGCTTTGGGCCTTCATTAAGTTCCTCTGTAGCACGCCATCACATAGTTATACAATGTTCCCATAATGCTGAAATCGTTACATACACACCAGATGTCAAATCCAAAACGCGTTGGGTTTTGAGAAGAGAGACCGGGGAGAAGCAGAACAGACTGAAGTGTGTGCACTCAGGAACTGGGGATTTGGGAGGGTGCACATTCCCTGTAAGGCCTTCCAGCAACAAAATACTTACTGAGTGTGGCACAGCCACTCCCCAGAGCAGAGTTCCTGCTGAATGGTCCTTCTCCTCTGAACTATAGGTACTCCTCAAAGAGGTGTTTCTCAGGGAAGAGTTCCTAAATCTTATTCAAGCAGAGTTTATGTTGCCAGGAGATTGACTGATCTGTAGGGCTAACAACAGGAACTTCTGCCCCTTTTGTGTCTTCACAACTGCAATTTTTTTCCGGAGGATCCTTATTTTAAGGCAGGAAGCAAGCAGAGAGAACTGTTTACTTTCACACTACACTTTTTAAGGAACCTACAAAATTCAGGAACTAAGCCATGTGTTCTTGAGTGCTCATTTAATGCCCATCTAATGACTTTCCTGTAAATGCAGATATTGAACTCATCGTGCTGCAACTGCCTCCCATCAGCTGGGAAGTAAGAGCAGTTGACAGCCAACTTGTGTCAGCAAGCTGGGGAAGGGCCTTGGTCCAAGCTGTATAATGAAGGCATGTCTCTGTAGTCAGGTGGAGACAGTTGTGGAATAGCTTAGCTCATTTTCTAAGGTGCAAAATGGAAGATACATTCAATCCAAAAGCTGTTTGGACACGCTGTTGTGGAACTGTGCCCAAGCTAATAAGTTCTGCTCAGAGGCAGGTTATTCTTTTACATAAGTTGGCTGGTCCCTTATTTGGTGAGGTATATATGCTAAAGCTTGAAATAACACAGTTCAGCCTTTAATATGAATGCTGGTTTCTAGACAAAGGCTGCTTAGAAAGGCAGTCTTTCTTTTTCTTTTTCATGTTCATCCTTCTGAAGTTCCTGGGAAACTAGTACAGAACACATTATGCTTCCATGACAGAACTAAAGGAGAAGTTAAGGAGCTAAACCTCTTACTGGTTTGTTTCTCTCTCATATTCTTAGCACCTTTCACTCTGCAGGAAGAAGTGAAAGGAGACAGAACTACTACCATTCCATTAATCAAAAAAATGCCCCTTTTTCTCTTGCAACTATGTAATGTATACATTAATTTTAGTTTATAGTGGCAATATATGCCACAATACATTTGGGGTATATAATTTTTAAAGTTAAATATAACCATTAAATAATTTTTCCATTGAAAGTCTCATTATAGCTATCAAATGTATTATTAGAAGATGTTAACCTTAAATTAAAATGCTTGGTGTCAGCATATCATGACCTTATAAAAGTATTTTCAGAGATTTTGATGATATTGCACTTCTATTCCCCATTCTACACACGCTACAGTTTAACAGATTCATATGCAATAAGGTTTATGGCTTTACTATGTCATTAACAAAACCAGATGACTTCTCTGTGTCAGAGGTAAGCCATTTCATATACCATCCCACTCTTACTCTGCTATCATAACTAAGTACTTAATGAGCTAGAAGTCTCAGCAATAACTTACTAATCCTTACAAATCACTGAAAATCTGTAAAAATATCAGTAACCCCCAGGACTTAGCTTGGACATAGTTGTGAACCACTGTATCTAAAATGATTCCTGGATTGCCTGGAACTTCATGGTCACCTGCACTGATGGCACACACATTTATCTAAATTAGCCATTGCAACCTGCACCTCACAGTGCCTAGCATTTATTTTGTCCACGGTAGAGGTTTACCTTGCGAAAGAGGAAATGCTGTGCAGAAATACACATTGGGAAAACACTGATACTTAGGCTGTAGGAGCTGTTTTCACTGAAGAGTTAAACTATAATCTACATTAACTCTTTCCATGCTGTCTTGAACAAAAACCCCTGCACAAAAACTGCACAGATGTATCACTTCCACTCAAGTTAGCTCTGTAGCAAAAACAACAGATTGCAGTGCTGATAAGACCTGAATGTTCCCTGTCTCTCATGAGACTCCCATGGCAAGTTGATAAGTCACATATCTGGCTTGCAGCTCAGGATGGGACAAATCGTGTGGCAGGTCCTGTTTGTGCCTCTTGCAGATGGAAGGCATGCTGTTCTGTCTGCTGGGCATTGAAGCTACCTCAGGCCAGATCCACTGACTTACAAATCACAAAACCCAGCTGAAACGTATCCTATCCAGAAGTAAGGTCAAGATTTTAGTGAAAAAATTCTCCATGTTTTGTTAGGATAACCATAACTTCTGACTGAGATTTGACTACTGTAAATGAGAGCGGTAAAACTGAGCAGGACAACCAATAGACTCCTTTCTTAGATGAACCCAACACACCATTTCCTCAAGCCTACAGATTTCAGTCCCCTCTCACAACAGAGCTCCCTGAGCTGGTGTCTATCTCTCATAAACACTTGACAACCGTGTTTGTTTGTACTTGACTGAGGTACAGTTTAGCTCTTTATCTAACCTCCTTTTGTCTCTGTGGGCTTTTTCAAACCTCCGGAGAGCAGGAGTTGCTGCTGAGGCAGTGGCAACTGTTCCATGGCAACTAAAAATAAAAAACTACTCCCTTCTTTTGATTTCAAATCTACGATCTGCAAGAGGTGTTTCAGGGAGCCCAGTTCTTACATTGTGACAGAAAGAGGAGAATCCCTCCTTATTCATTTTTTTCCATGCCACTAATGATTTCATAATCTCTGTTATTTCATATCCCATGTAGATGCTTCTCATCCAAGTTAAAGTATGTCCTCTCTACTGAATTCTATCTTTTGTGGTAAACATACCTTATCTTTGGTCACACTTATTGCCATCATTACTATGTTTTTTAGCTCTACAATATTTTTTTAAATAAGTCCAACTAGAACAATGTACAGTCTTCAAAGTACAGGTCAGATTTATAACTCTGAATCTGCAAATTGTATCATGCTTGTAATTGCATCCTGATTTCTGTTTTATTCACCATTTCCTTCTGCTAATACTTTGGGGTTTTGTTTGTTTGGCGTTGCTGAATATTAATCTGACATTTGCATACAGTATCTCCTGAAGAACTCAGACACCTCCTTCTGTAGTTGCTACAGCCTATTTAAAGCTGCACTTGCATAAGGATAAGAAGACTTTTCTTCTCCCCATGGGTATTTTCCTGTATTTAACATTGAATTTCTTCCACCATTTATTGCCAAATTGCTCTGTCTTGGGAGATCATCCTGTATCCCATCACAAGTGGCTCTTGGTTTGCATCATCTGCTGATCTTATGACCTCACTATTTACTTCTTTTCTAAAGCATTCAAAATATAAAGTAGCCCAGGAGTGAGCATCAAATCTTGGAGAAAATCTATGAGTAAACTCCTGCCACTGTGAAAAAGGAAAGCTACCCATTCATTCCCTGTCCTGATTTCTGAAGATTTTCTTTCAGTTGTGTATGGACACCTGAGAAAACTTCCTTTATCTCATACTTGCTTTCTTCAGCATGCTTTGGTGAAGGATCTTTGCTCAAAGGTTTAGGAAATCCATCTATGATGCATCATTTGTAATGTATCATCCAAATCATTTTCATTCTCTCGCATGCTGGATCTTTCAATAAACTCTAAGCATTTGTGCCTTATACCCTTCCTTTGAAAAAGCTTTATCAACTTGATACAGGAGACCACTATTATTGGGCTGTAATTCCTGAGGTCCCCCTGAATTTAAGAACAAAATGAACATCACATTTGCCACATTCCACTCCTTTGGAAAAGAGGCCAATCTACATGTCGAGTTACATCATATTAATAATTTGTCACATGTATCAGACTTCCTTTACAATGGAAGTTCCTTTCTTTAGAAAGAAACACTTTAGAAAGTGTTTTGAAAACTTGATATAATCTACTTGATTTGTTACCATTTGGTTCTGTCTAATCTAAAATTTCTTCTCCGACACTTCAAATTGAGATAATTTCTTTGACTTGGACCCAAAAAAACATTCTGCTGTTGAAACCTGCCTAAGCTTGTCCATGGAGAACATTATTGTGAAAAATTCATTTAGCATTTCAGCTCTGGGCTTATCTCCTTTAAATACTTCTTTTATAGCCCAAACATTATAGAATGCCTATAAAGTGTCTGGCACAATTCACGCTACTAATGTGTTTAGAGCAAGTTTTATTATTCACTCTTGTGCTTATCACAAGTTACTCCTCAAAATATTTTTGGCCCACTTTATAAAGGCTTTGTATTAAACGTATAAGAGTTTCTGTTCTTTTCTGTTTTCCTCATTTCAACACAATTTCCACTTTTTGAAGATTGACTGTTACTTCTAACAACTACTTTCACATTTCTGTTTTGTCGTGCCAGCTTTCTGTGTGCGTGTGGTCCTTTTAAAGTATTTTTTGATAAGCAGTAAATGTTTGCTGTTACTCTCTGGTACAGCATCTTAAAACAATCGGCATGCCACCTGCAAACTTTCCACTCCTTTGGCTGCTTCTTTGAATTTCTCCTTAATAACCATGATTTGCATATTTCAATAACATATAATAGTCTAATAATATGCAGCAGAGACATGAGCTTTGATACTGCCTTTTTGTTCCTAGGCAAATCTTCATAACACAGGAATTTCTTTTTAATTACAATTTCTAATAACATCTGCACATTGTTAGTTTCTGCCAGAATTCTGCTTTGTTTCTTGGGGAATTTAACCACCTTGTCAATGAAATGAGAATCAATCAGACCCCAGGTAAGACAGCACAGAGTGAGTGAATTTCTCTCCAGCTGGTCTGAATGCTGCTGAGTAGGTCAGCAGTGCTAGAGCTGGTGGTCTCCCCTCCAGTATTTTATCTGCAAACTATTTGGTGAATATGTGCAAAAATGTATAAATTTTAGGAGAATCAGCAGTGCCAACAGCTGCAATTTAGAGAGGTTTCTTTTGAAAACAAACAAATTAAAAGAATGTGAAATCAGATCTAGCCACAGAGATTTAACTGTGACAAGATTACATAGTGAAATCTTGGGGGTTTGCTAAGCAAAATGAAGTAATTTCAGTCCATCAACTCTTGCATTGCACTTCTGCTGAAAGTGAGCCACACACAGATTTTACGACATTATTTTCTCTCCCCAATAACTTTCAAGAGCAGTAAAATTAATAACTCATGACATAGAAGTTTAATACAAGAAGGCTGCATGTGTACTAGGAGAGAAAACACTATTTCAGCTAGGCGCGGGTGCAGAATCATCAACACTCACGTTTCTCGTCCTTGGCCAAGGGCTGGAAAACATTTCCTTTTTCTCTCCTGCAGCGGCACCCGGTGGCACGGTTTGGGAAGAGCCGGGGCCGGCCCGGGCGCTGCGAGCCGCTCTCACCTCCTGAAGGAATGATCACAACTTTTTCCGCCTCTCACAAGCCCACCGTGGCCACGTTTCCTGAGTAATTTGGTTGCTCTTGCTATAGACATAGACTTTTTTAATTTTAATGCACACTAAGTCTTACTTACATTCATTTTCCCATGGCTTAGTCTTTCTTTAGACGTGCAATTACAACAGTAAATAATTATTTTAGGAGAATATCTGAAACCTTTTTTTTTTTCCCCGTAGAAGTAAGTAATTATTTTTTTGTTTAATCCAACAAAAGGAAGCTGCATATTTCAATTTGTAGGAGGAAATCCCAGTCATGCTGGAACTTCTGGAAAAAATAACTTGGTTTTGGGGGTAAAAGCGTGGCCCAAAGTTTTTTTTATCCCTCTGGTGGAAACAGGAAAGGAAGTGTTTGTCTTGCATGCTGTGGAGGAAAATGTATTACATCTCCAAGAGCAACTTACACCTGCCATCTTGTCTCTGCATGACTCTCACTCCAGATGTACAGCAGCAAACAAGAAGAGAGCCTGAAGAAGTCTCATGAGACCCATAAAGTCAACAAAATGGCTTATGACCTCTTTTTTGTTCAATATTTCATGAAGTATTAAAAAACCCAAAGCGCTGAGGTTTTCCATTTGATTTTCCATTTAAAAGACAGATCTTTTAAGAGTGTAAGGTTTATCACATGAGGGAAATGGGAAAAATGTAATTCAGTTGAGGTGTTTTTTCAGCTCAGGCTGTTTTCAGCTGTTTGGTTACTTTTATTTTTGAAACACTAATTCCCATGCCTGGAAAGGAAAGTTTGATATCCCTATCTCTCTCAAACACAAGAATAGAGAATACTCTCACCTCAGATTCCTGAGTAATCCTGATGTGAAAATAAAGCAAAACAAGGCTTAAAAATTTCTGGTATTCAATGTAAGTAATTAGATAGGTGAGAGCATACAAATACAATGATACTACTTCAATCAAAGCTTTTGTTGTTTTGGTAAAAATCTGAGTGATCAGACTAATCACATTATCTCCTACCATTCTCACATTTAGAGTCCCTGTTTATTATCAGTCAAAATGCTGCAGGGCAGTAAGGGGTTTGTATAGCCTCAGCCTAAATCAACTTTTCTTTCAGATTAAGATTTACCCAAGAGGTGAGCTGCTTCATCCTTTTGTTAATATAATTCCTTTCATTTCCATTCCATTCAACATGTATTTTGGACAGGATGTTCTGCTTCTGCCTCTTATATTTGTAAAGCTTTTGTACTCCTAATCCTTTTGTGGGCACTGCTTTGGGTGTCTCTTCAGCCTAATTTAACCATGGTTTATGTGGCTATAAGATAAAGATATTTTATACCTCCCTGGTCAAGTGTAAACTATTACAGTAAATCGTGTTATTTTCACAAGTTTGGTAACAAGTGCTAGCTGGCATTATAAGTGTGGAAGTAACACTTTTATTTCCACATTCCTGCTTTCATCATTCACATTTATTTCTTCAGGGGAAGAACGATACTTGATGTCACATTGAGGAGTGTCTCTCTGTACTATATTTAATTCCTGAGCTGGCAAAAGATATTGCCTAAATACAAAAGGTCACAATTAAACTCTGGGGTATAAATGTACCACTCCCGATTTCTGTTTTCTTAAACCTTAACAGCATCTGACCATAACAGAACAGTGTCCTGAGGCCACAGGGAACATTTTCTCAAGTGCTGCTTAACTCTGTTTTTCTTTGTTTTTCCTCAGTTCGTTTCTGAGCTGCTACAGCAACCAGGAGAGGAGCTGTTGTGCCGGTACTCAGCTCTTACTTGCATTGAGGCAATGTTCTAGTTCCACAATGATTTAGGTGGAAACTGAGTAATTTCTACCCACATTTAGACCAAGCTGTGTTTTCAGGCCAGAGAGGCGTCTTCAAGTACGCAAAAACCAGACTGCAGATTTTAATTAGGAAAAGAAACACAAAAGAGTCTGTGCAAGGAAAAGGAATGCTTTTCTATCAGTTTTCTTCCCCATTCATGATATAATTTCTTCAGCAAGAATCTGCAGCACTGTAACACGAAAGGGACAACTCATATTTGTTGTCTAAAATGTGCTTCTCCAAACATCAATGAGCTTTTTCCTATCTATCTGTTAGGTTCCTTTTCCTACCAGAAACCAAGAGCTGACCACTCTTCAAGTGGAATATTTGGTCGCTTTGGGGATGTTCCAGTATTGCTCAGCACAAAAGTTCTGCATATATTATTGGGAATATATGAAAATTAAAACCAGTGCCAATGGGACTTGCTTCAGTGGAATATGGAGTGCACAGGCTGTAGTCAGAGAGGAGGGTAAATAGGATACAGACTGCTTTGTCACAACATTGTTTTTGTTCTTAAAACACTCTTTCAAGGTTCAGACATTGCTGTATAAATATCACTCAGAAAAGTATCTTCTTAAATACATTTTGGGAAAACCATTCATTAGATTAATATCCTTCTATTACTAAATTTCAAACAGCATGTTCCATCTTTTCAAAGGCTCTACAGCTCTGTTGTTCTCAAAACACAAAGAGAATGCAGTGACTAAAAAGCTATCAGACCTAAGCACAGACAGTGAATGCAGCATATTTGTGGAGTGCTTGGAGACAAATGAGATTTTGGCGTAGTGGTGACTCATTTAATTGCACAGCTATCACAAGATAATGTGATAGTATTAACATAAGTAACTATGTGCTGCAATTATTCCTCTCAGAGTGTTATATGCTAGCATTTATAACAGTGTTCACTGCTTCTAGCTCATAAAAAAAAAAAAATCCTGAAAGTATTCTCATCGAGATTACTGTGCAAGCATTCTGAACAAGATATTAGGTTGTGTGTGCCTGTGGCACTGTCAGTGCCTCTGCCCAGCACAAGTGGCACTGGATGGCACAATTCCTCTCAAAGGCAGCAGTGGGCTGGTCAGGGCTTGGAGCTGAAGGGCTGTCCCTGAAGGCAGTGCCAGTCCAGCAAGGGGGAAGCCTTTAACCAGGCATTCCCCAAATACAGCACACCCCACTACTGAGGCACAAACACTGCCAGAATGGCAAAGTGTCTCCCCCTCATGCACACAGCCCCGAAAAGCCAGGAGAGACCACTGAAAAATTAATCAAGGAACACTCTTCATAGACCCATTAACTGAAGGCAAGTGGCCAAACTGGACTGAGCAGAACTATTTGATTCTGGAAAGAAAATGGGTGTGAGAAATGGGCACCTATAATGACGTTTGTTAAATTCACATTCTCTGCTGATATATGTTATTTCTGACCCTAAGATTGCCAAAGGCCCATAAAAATAGGCACAGTAAAGAACACCCAGGCAAATAATTTCTAAGCCCAAGTGGTAGGAAAAGGACGCTGGAAGCTAATTTATTTTAAAAGTGATTGTGGTGGGGGTCAGCCTTATTTTGACAATGTATGCATTCAAATAATGTTTATTAAACTATGTTCATTTACTCCTTGAATTATGGTTGCCCTAAATGAGGTCTTCACCTTTCCAAAATGCCATTTGAATGGTGATATTACAAATTTAAACAATCAGTCATATGTAAATCAGAGTTAATAGAGCATCCCCTTTGGTAGTTGGACATGCATTATTCAGCTCTGGGTATCTTCTTTTTCTCCCCACAGGCTGAAGCCATGATTAAAATGTTACTTTAAAATAAATGTCTCCACAGAGACAAAGACAGATTTAAAATGTAATGGATTCTCTCCCACCATGCTATTAAGGAAGAAAGTTACCTCAGCATAAAGATTTCATTACACCTCACCAAAGACTTCAGATACTCCACTGCAATCTTAAAAGGTTTCACAAGGCCAAGATGGGTTAAAGCACAGGATATCTTTCAAGAATATTTTCTTTCTTTCTTTTTGTTTGTTTGGGGTTTTTTTGATACAGAGATGTAATATTTCCAGTGCAGATGGCTGTCAACGTACATGCATGCCAATTCTTTTTTTAAAAACACAGACTATTATTTTTATAAAAGTGGCCTGGCATGGTGTAAAGCCTGCAAGGCCAGTATGCATGGTTCAGTTCAACACTGAATTTTCTACTGCATTATTTATTTAGGAAGTCATTGTGGTTCACTGGGCACAGAGCCAGTTTCTCTTTAGGAGAACCAGGCGATTCAAAGCCCTGCGGTCACCTCAACACACTATTTGGAAGAGGTAGGATTTGGACCAGATCACTCTGGATCAAAACTCATACTCCAGTACCTACTGCACAAACAATAATTATGTTCCAGCAGTGCTCCCCATGGACACTGCCTAGAGAGATGGTCCAAATAGACCACAATAAAATTAACTAAGATCCAAGCTGTGGGAGTCTGAGATTAAGCAGAAATGGCATCTCCATATATATAGATCCTTTCAGGTTTATGCACAGCTATTTTCCTAATCTAACCAAAGGAAAGGTAAGTCCATGGCCATGTCCTTCCATCTTTCACAGAGCTTTAGCTGCCCTGATACACTGCTAGACAACCACAAATAGATCAGCCTGCAAGCCCTAGGAATTGCCTGTCCCAAACGGCAGGCACTGCTTGGCTCTTTCCTTGCTGAAGAAGCTCATGCCTGCCCTATCACTTGAGTCTGCACTTCACTGCACTTCACTTCAGTGTCAGAAGTCAAGGCCTTTCTCTCCAGGCGTCATCACTTCAAACAAGCCTAGATTAGAGCAAGAAAATGGAAGTATGACACTCTGCTGAAATTTAATTCCTTGAAATCCAGGCTGCTGCCTGACTCTTCTGGTAGTTCTTGCTGCAGTGCAATCATAGCAAATTCACCATGTCTGCAGTTTTGACATGAAATTATAACATAGCAGATTATTTAAGAATACTTTTTTTTTTTTGTGCAGTGGTCACACAGAAATTCTCCAGGACTGATCTTTAAAAACCCTAGCCTGTCTGATGTCTGTAGAGCTCATATGTAACTTACCCAAACTACACAAAACCAAAGCAGTGTTAAAACAACTTACTTGCATTTGTCTTCACATCTTGTAACCTGAAAACTCCGATGAACAATCTTGAATTATTATTGGAGAAGTCCTTATTTTGTCCTGATAGCATATGGGATCAAATTATTCTATTGTGTTTTTGTTGAGCAGAAAGTTATGTAAGTAAAATTATCAGCCTCCAAAATAGCAAGGTTTAATAATAAAAGGCTTAGGATATTTGCAACTGTAAATAATTTGGTCAAATAAAGACCATGGAATACAGCTGTGTTTATTTTTGTTTTTCATTCTTTATTAAATATGAGACTTTTTCATCTTCTATTTGAAGTTAAAAGGCCGTGAATGGAGCCAAACTAATACCTGTGATGGTTTTTTAACTACTAAATATGCTTTTATCTGGGTTTGCTCTCTACTGGCTTCTGCCAGTGCCCTGATGAACAAAGGTACTGGCAAAGCACAGAGGAGCATTCTTACCTCAGAATGTAGAATTTGCACTTCTGTTTCACCCCCACTTAGAAGAGACAACACAAAACCACATGAATGATGCAGTCAGTCAAAATAAGCAAATCTCACTCCAAATATATAAAACATGCAGTGATCTGCAGATGAGGAAGCAATTAGAGCACCAGTGCATGGTTCTGCTCTACAACCATTTATTTATACGCAGCAATTGTGTATGGGTATGAAGACAAGAGCAATGTGCAGCATCGAGCAGTTGTAGAAATAGATCTACAAAGAAAATTCATTAGTCAAAAAAAAGTTAAGCTTCTGATGAAACACAGGTCAGTCCTTTACCCACAGTTACACTGCCAGGGATGCTGCAGAGGCCAGTGAGCAGAGCAGAAGTGTCCCCCCCCACCCCAAATGAGTGAGAGACCCAGATTAGTTAGCCACGATGCAATTAGCAAACAGCATGCATGACATGACTGAAAGATGAGCAATGCGTGAGACCAGAACAAATGGCCTGTGGGACAATATGGGGCAGCTGGGGAAGTAAGCCAGGACTTGGGGGCTGAGGCAGGTTGTGGCATCCCTCCTTCTGGGAGGGAAAAATGGATGAAGCATAAAGGAAGGAGTGATCTATAGAGGAACTGCGGTGAATGCACATAGATATCTGAATATGAATACACTCTTTATTCATTTTGTTTAGCTGTAAAAGAAGAGTATGACTAAAGATAAATGAGTATTGTTGTTATAAATTTTTTCTGACACACATTCTCTACCACGGCCGGAGAGAAAACGGATCAATAAGCCTGAGTACTAATTTCCGGAGCTCCAACAAGACAGTCCTTTCAGAGCAGTAAAAACTGCAACCAAGATTCTTGAGCATTATCTAGAAATAATTTGCACTAATCTGACGCCTCCTAAAAATGATAAGGTTCTATTTCCACCTACAAAACAGGAATTCTGCATGTTTGAGGTAATGTGGTTGACCAGCAATACCCTAATTCTCATCACATTTTGTTTTGCTGTAAATGTTGCTAAAAAAAAAAGTCAAGCAGTCTTTATCTGAAATTATATTAAAACCAAAATCTTCCATGCGTCAAAATTACTGACAGCACCAGAAGCCCAGCTGGATTCCTTCTGCTCCCAGAGGAAGATCAGAATTAGGATGAATTAGATCCCTTCCATACCATTATACCACTTTGCTTGTCTCAAAATGTGGGAGGAAAACTGTTAACGCTGAGGCCAATTTGTTGTTTATGTCATCTATTTGCATACTTAATTAATGTAAATTAGCAGCCGCTACAGAAGTTTCAGACAATGACAACGGTTACGCTCCAGTTTTTCAAGTTAAAACCTCCAGGAGGAAAACGTGGCTGGTTTAGATTCTCCCTACATCAATGACAGCAATTTCCAGGTTTTATTATTTGATTCTACTTTTGGAATTAAGAGACGGGGAATAATTACTTAATAAGCAGGGGAAAAGAGATTATAACGAGGCTCAGGACTGGGCAGATGAGAATTACCAAAGGGAAACAGTCCTTTTTCCCACAGAGCAAAATAAGTAGTAGTAGCTCTGGGCACGACTTGGAAAACAGTACTGTACTGTGCTGTGCAAAGAAGCTGTTTCTGTGGTGTCGGCTTTTCCTGCCTCTTTTTTTTTTTCCCCACTCCTTTTCTGAAAACAGTATGATGTGAAAGAATTTCATAGTACTAAAACGATAATGGAAGTAGTGAGAGGGCTTTGCAAAACAAGCTCAGTGTGAGTGCTGCTAGAATGAAGCCTACAATGATTAGACTTCTGAATAATCAGGCAAACAGCCCATATTGTAACAAGCACTGTTTATGGGGCTGGAGCAAACACAGACAAGTTTGATTCACATGCCTCAGTGAGCGCAAAAACACTTGTAACAAGGAGCCTTGCAAAGAGAGCAATTAGGGCTATGGAAACAGTCTCTGCCCGACCAAGATCACAAGCTCGCTGAGAGGTGGGAAGCGCTCAGCTAAGCTGGGATGTTCCAGAGGGACGGGCTCTCAGCTCCCTGATAGGCGACAATGGCCAAACCAACCTCTGACTGGGACTCTGTTCCCTACACAGCTGCATCAGCAAAACATTGCCAAAAAATGTCTGAGCGGAATGATGCAAAAATCAAGCAAAATAAAGCCCCACAAAAAAAGCACTATAAATTTTTGAGAATTTCTAAAGCCACTGCAAAAGGTATGATTTTGGTAAGCAGCACTTTGTTGGCTTTATTACTAAAACATAGTATAAGCAATTCCAGTTGCAGCAGCTGAAACATGGTTTTCTGCTTGCCATAAACATGAATGCACAGGGTCTAGAAGTACCTCACAGATATATTTACTCCACATTAATATGATATTCCAGATGGATGGGTCTGCTGCAAAGCCTTTTCACACCATGATTTGAGCCAGTTGTGATTGTTACTGTGATTCTCCAAGAGGAGAGACTCGCCCTGCTTCAAGTGCGGATCACCAAGGTTTTGTGCTGCCCTGTAACAAAGCACACGTAGGGGTAAGAGTGCCCAGCTGCCAGAGGTTTCTTGTTTTCCCATCCAGTTTTGCTATCCAGAAAGGCACCCTACTTCTGGGTGCAATTTAAGGTAGCCTTTCACCCACTACTGCTTCAGTATGTGACTGCAACTTCCATGTCTGACAGCAGCAAAATGCTCGTTTTCTAGGCCATGGAATTCATTGGCTGCAAATGATGTAGGATACTTTTTGAGCATCAACATTTTTTAATCACCTACTTTCTTATCCTTTAACAGAAAAAACAACGGCAATGTGTTGCATTAATACGCTGCAGAAGCTTCAGCAAGATTAAACTCACTGTCCTAAAATATGTGTAGCTTTTCATTTTCTCCTTGTCTAAACTGTAGGAACGTTGATCTGGTAAACAATGTCAGCTTTTTTCTACCATTTCCTTTTTTTCCTGGAGCCCCAGTGGCCCTGACATCTTGAGACCACTTTGCAGCCTATTTGTGACCTCCATACTTTTACCAGTTTGGTGTCTTCTGTGAATCTGTCTCGTGTATCAGAAATCACAAAACACAGGATGGTACAAACAGAGAGATAGAGCAAAGAGACACCTACTCTTAGTTCCTTACTTTAACATCACTAAGTTCAAAAGGACTTGGAAATACAAAATGAACACGGATTACAGTGAGCTGGAAGATTCACCACTATTGTTTTTGCTTCAGCATTGTGAAAGCAGCAGGGCCACAGACCCCATGGAGATGCTCTGCCGAGCGCCAGGCAATCTGTTGGTGTAATAAAGCAGATCACTGCATGTCAGAACTTCATTTCCATGAGCTTGTTGTGTGGCTTTATCATACTTGTTTGCCACTTAGGGATGCCTCTGAAATTCAATAATTATTCATGAAATGCAATAAAATATTCTAAATACATCCAAGTCAAATCAGACTGGTTTGCATTTTACCCATTTGAACTCTGGGGTTTTTTTCCATGTTACTCTACTAGATTTCTCTGCTAGTCAAGACACGTGTCTCTTTAAAATCATTACACTTTGATTCCTATTTCTTCTGTATATAATTAGACAAGAATTTGAAGATAAGCTTACAAACCCCTCCTCTTGAATCCTAAAGCTAATTCTCTTTCCAACTCTATCAGGTAGTTCAAGAAAAAAAATAACCCCTACCTGTAAACTTTGTCATTTTAAGAAATCTAAAATGCTTTAAACATGTATTTAAATGCATTTTATATGTGTTTAAACTTTTATACAGTTCTTTACTACAAGACCATTAGGAATTGTCAAGTGAAAATCAGAACATTTAACTAATGTCCCTGAACAGTTTATGCTTTCTATGAAACTCCAAGGACACAACAGCTTGCTTTCACATTGAGCATATTTCAAAAAATAGTTAAAAATCAGTTCCTGCATGTAGGCTATGTAAGATTAGTGCTACTTTCCGAAAACAATATTGCCAGGAGATGGCATCTGCTATACATATTTGATGCTGCCAAAACAACAAAGATGTACAGGCTTCTGTAGTAGAAAGCAGATACCTAATTGATTTCTCTCACTCTCAGTTCCAGGGTCTAGACATTGGGGGATATATCTGTTATATAATGACACTCAGTTACTTCAATAAAAGCAGAATGTAGCCTCAATCTTAAATACAATCACATGGAAAAAACCACTTTTTGTTGCACAGTAAATGTATTACAGAACTATCATTTCCTCTGACCCATGATTATTCAGAATTGACACAGTTCCACTTAGAATTTTATGTTTGCATCCTCTTTCCCAGAAATTGAAATGATGTGCTTGTTCACAACACCAAAAGAAATTCAACGGGAATATTTTGCCTTCTTAGGTAAAGCAGGTGGTTTATTTAAAACTGAAACTTTGAATTCTTAAATATTAGGATTTTGCCTTTTCCTCTTTTGTTCTCTTTCTGCACATTCTTTAGGTCAGAAAATCTTTCGTTTTCCCTTTCTCTGTAGCATTTTGAAACATTTATTGCTCCATAGCAATCATAGTGACAAAAGGAAATGGAAATGATAAAAAATGTCAGAAACTTGGGTGCTACTTGTTTTATGTCTCAGTCATACAAAAGAAGAGGGGGATTCTGTAGAATGGATCTTTCTCTGCCCAAAGACTCAATTATCCCCACAGACTGGTCGTGATTGTAGATCTTCATAGAAACATTCCCACCTCAGCACCCATTCTTTACAAATGTTCAGGATATCCTCAGACTTTGAGACAAAAGTTTTTATTGTGAAGTAGGAAAAATTTCCTGTGTCTGCAGAAGTCTGAGTCAGCAGTGGGGCAGAAGTTCCAGGACATCAGCATCTGTGAAACCTGAAGTGAAGCTCCAGTAATAAATGATGTCCCTGTTCACTTGCATATGTCTTGCGTACTGGCAAGAGCTTTCAGTAAAACAGAGGGCCATGGGCAGGTCAGAAGGCTTTGGAAATATGATTCCTGCTAAGTGCTATAAGGAGGAGAAGAGGAACCATACGTAAGTCCTTTGGGAATACCTTAAAACCTCTGAGGTTTCTCCTGCAGAGATTCAAATGCTTGAATGACTAAGTCTGTGCCTTTATGGAAAGTAGAAAGGCACTGTTCACTTCTAATATTCTTTAACCTATTATTTTCTCAATATAAGTGTTTCATACAGTATTATATCCAGAGAAGGATAACAAATCCTGATGGGGAGAAAGAAAGACTTTCAGGGACCTCTTAGGAGAATACAATTTAAATTGTGTGCTAAGAAGTGCAAGGTCTGGAAGGACCTGTTAAACTCAAGGCTCCAGAATAGAGGCAAGGCAAGATCTCTTTGCCAGATGTGACTTTTTTTCTGAATGAGAGGAACCTACAAGAAATGCTTGTTCTCTGCTTCCTACTGTTGCTACCTAAAATCAGTAACTCCATCTCCCCACTTCCAAACCATTGCTCCCCAAATCCAGATGCTAGACTTTGCCCTTTAAATTACTGCTCTTTCCAGGAATCTGAAATTTCTATTCTTGATTTCTGCATGGTCTATAGTCTAAGATTTGATATGACTTCTTAGATTTACTGGGTTTTAGTACTACTGTTTAAAAAAGTTTTGTAAAATCAGAATTAGGATCCTGTCTCATTTTCATTCAAATAATAATTCATTCCTTTTAAGTCCCTACTTCTAGATGCTGGCATTTTCTCACCATATTAGGAAAATTACTTCAATGGAAAAAACCTCAGGCTCTTTTTAATGCAAGGAAAATCTGTGAACTAACAGTCAAAAGAGTTTTCATTAAAATCCATGTAGATTAAAAGGCTAAAACATTCAAATTAGTAGACAAGGCAATCTTCCTAGGGGGAAAACAACAAGGCAAAGATTGATGCTCTGAACAGCACACAAAAACGAGAAAACATTGGAGGTTTAATTCTGACAATGTACTGAAAATAAACTAGCTCAAAATGTCAAACAGTGAGCAAACTTCCCTTTTAAGCACTTCACTAAAACACGCTATAGGGCTAGACACAGACTGAGAAGGGTACAGAGCACTGAGGTGTGCAGTTCAACACCCTGTTAAGAAGGTGTCATATGCAATTCCCACCTGACACTATCCAAGATCACCAGCCAATTAGCAATAAGGCCAGAAAAATAGTTTAGCTATTTTGATTTCCTATCCCCCAAGCTTTTTGTTCAATCACAGTTATGTCTCAGCCCAGTGGTATTTTCTGTTTATCTCTTCCAATTTCATGCCTTTGAGCATTTTTTTACAGTATCTATAGGTAGTACCTGTCTGTTATTTCCACTTTGCCCATGGAGAAATTGAAGACATTTGTCTCAAACAATAGAACTGCTCATGAACAGCTCAAAAAGTAACACTGAATCCCCATTTACAGTTGACTACAAGGTGCAGATTAAAGATCATTGATACAGGTAGGAATCTTGACACAGACCTGCTATTTTTTATTGTGGCAACAAGTGCAAATATTGGAGCAAATTCTTTTACTTGGTTTTTTTAACATATAAATCTGCATCCAGGTACTCTTTCTTTGGGTTTGAGGATCAATCTCCTTAAGAAAACCAGTTCCCGAAGCTCCCATATAAGGGAATATTTAATCAGTAACTTAATCTCAAGTACTAATCAGGATACTTATTTGATAATTGATTATTAAAACTATAAGTACATCTTTATTGTCATTATAATTGAGGGTTTAATTCTGTAGCAAACAGACATACAATTTGCATGGGCATAAAACTCAGTGGGTGCTCTTTTAAAAGTCAACTAAATTTAATATACTTAACAAAAACTAGGTTATTAAATACAAATTAAAGCTGGAGACACATGAACTGTAATGTCACCCTGTTTTATACTCTTGGGTTACTGCAACAAGGATCATTTTTCAAAACAAGTTCACAAGACTTTTAAACAACCATCCCAGCATGAGATGGGGAAACAAGAACACCAGAGTGATAATCACTGTGCAACTCATTAGTAAAGCTCTGTGGAGTAGCTCACTTATAGCTATAATAAACCAAATTTGCTTCTTGGAGACACTGGTGCAGCTAGCTCCATCCTTCAGGAGCTCCCTATAGAATAACAGATTTTTAAATAAAGAAAATCTATATATATTTGGAGTACTAGAGTTTATTACTTGGTAAGAGGGAAGATCCTCTCATGGATTAATGTTAAATTAAATACTAATATCTAAAAAATATCAGGAATAAATTACAGATGCCCAGTGGAAGAAGTCTACATGTGAGATCTGTACTATACATAAATTATTTGAAAACAATTGTAAATCTGGAATGAATAAAGATGCAGATGATTCTGCTTTATTCAAAATAGTTAAACCTAAAGGTGAGCATGAAAGTTATAGAAAAGGTTTTGCAGTCCTGAGTGACTAGAGAACAACACTGCCAAAGAATCATTTCTGTTTCTGACAAGATCAGAACAAGCAGGCATGGAATGAAATTATCACGTAACAAACAGAAAACAAAGTGAAATGCTTTTTGGCAAAGGATGAAAGAAAAATACGGAATCCCATGTGACAGTAAAATCCAGACAGCAAAAATACAAAAGGTGTTGAAGAGGAGTTTTTGAAATTATGGAAGATAAGCACTTTAGTAAATAATAGATGTTCTGGTCCAACACAATCCTGAATTGTTTATACTAGTAGGAAGTAGCAGGATTTTTATGATATACTAGATTATGAAACAAACTGAGTAAGCTTTGGATACAGACTCAAGGCATCCATCTCTGCTTTGCTGAAACTGTGTGAGCCTGACGCCATACCAGCCATGGGACTGGGCCAATTTCCCCCCAAAATTACACAATGGACAGGCTTCTTGCTTAAAATGCAAAACGAATCAGCACTTCTCCTATTCATTGTTGGCTTCGAGTGTAAAAAGGCAAAGAACAGCCATGCATCTCATACATCTCAAAATGCCCATATTCCTTTATACCTCACAGACAAAGTAAAGGTAGATGCTCTAGAACACCACCCTGCAGTGCAGAGGCTGCAGCAACACATCCTATTTAACAACCTAAGTTAGAGACCAAGCTGCACAGGAGCTAAAGCAGATTAACTCACATCAGACTCCTAAATCCCAGGAGCCTAAAAATAGCATTCTGTATGTTTGCTTTTCACAGTCACGTAAAATACGCATCGGTTTTCATTTATTCACTGGAACTTGGGTAGGATTTTATGCTAAGAGGCTGCTTACTTCCTGAAGCAGCCTCTGGTTTGAATCACAGGGGCCTTTTTTTTCTCTCAGTTGATGTTTTTGGCGCCCTCATTATTGTTTCCATTCCCCTCTCAGATGCACTGCAGAAAGGTAGGTTGCTGCAAACTCTCTTTTGTGCGGGGGGTTGCATGCAGCAGCCTCTGCAATAGAGGTGTCCCATGAGCTCATCTCCTGAGAGGAGCTTCTTGCCTGTCCTGGGACCATGACCTGGGGTCTCTCCCTGTCACACAGCTGCACGTGTGCCGTGCTGTCCTCCGAGCCATCACACTGGCCTGTGGGGCAGCTTTTAAAGCGAGAGCGTTGCGCAAACTTGGCATGTGACACGCTCAGAAAGCTATAATTTTCATATTGTATCTTCTTACCAATTGTAAATCAGTCATTTTAAGGATGCTTTCCATTCTTGCTTCCCTTCAGGCATCTCTTATTTCTCTCTGGAAAAAGAAAAGATGTAGTTTATGGCTAACTGCAGGACTGAAATGACATATATAATAGCAACAGCAGGCAACAAATGTGTCCCTAAAGTGGTAATATGGTGCCTTTTGTTTTGTTTTAAGACTTTGGAGTGATAGACAATTTGTCTTTTTGAGTTCCTATTTGAATAGTTACAGGGAATTTAGAAGACAGCGTTATGCATGTTCAGTAATAAGGACTGCATAGTCTGACTTAGGCCCTTTGAAAGCTGAACGATAGGAAAAGACAATCAGGAGGACAAAATACTGATTATTATGCATAGGGTTATTAGCAATAAAGCTTAATAGTAGTGTTCAGGGGGTTTTTTAGATTTCCATGCAGTCTTCTTTTGTTTTCAGTTAAAAAAGACAAAACAAACACTTTCTGATCACCAAATATTTTTGCACAAAATCGAACTCTGGCCCCTTTGTGGGAATACACAAAGTCTGCATGGAACACTTTTGCTATAAGAAAGAGAGAAGCTTTATATTTAAATATAATGTTTTACATAGATGAGAAACTCAAGCTCCCCCTTGCAACTGTTTAAAGGACTGATATTGCCACTCTATCCACACGAGTAATCCAGCTTGCATCTCTCTGAAGGAATGCCATGGACGAAATATGTCCCTGACCACGTCTCAGTGCCCAGACTTAGTCAGGTACAGCACAATCTCTTCGTCACACACAGGACAAACACCATTCCAGGCAATGGAATGCAGCAGGACAGGACATATGGAAGTCTCAATATGTTTGGAGCTTTTCAGTTCTCTTTTCTTTCACTCAAACTGAACTCTTAGAGCACCTTGCAGGGCAGGTGCATGGAAAAGGAAAAGGATAGGGCATGAGACAGCTGAGCACCTGCAGCAATCATTGACTTCAGCTGCTGTTGTATGAGCTCACATTTCTAAAACCACTGTGCCAGGAAAACTGATGCCACAGTGCAGATCTTGGTGTTGACTGATCTGAAGAAGGGATCTCTGTCTGAATTCTGAGATATTCATCTCCTGGTTAAGAATTTAAGGGCGAGAAAAAACAGGCACCCAACAGAGATCCCCTGGCATGGGGATGGGCCAAGAGGTGCTCTGAGCAGCATCAATAGCTGCTAGCTGAGAGCCACCCACCCATATCTTTGTGGCTCTAGCTCATTACTCACTTGGCAGTCCCTCTACTTCTTCCTTCCCTTCTGTCAATGACTTCAGTTTCACTTTTCTCACTGTATCATTTGCTTTCCTTCTCCCTCTGTATGTCTCCCTCTTTTAAAATTTCTGTGATGTCTCTATATACTTCCCTTTGCTTATTGAAAGGAAAACCTGGGATGATCATGCCAGCATATTATTTGATCTTTTAAAATACCTACCAAAATTTCAGCACCATCATGGGTGACATTTTATCAAAATTATTTAGTGAGATGATTTGTTTCTCTTTCTTAATGTGCTCTAAAGGGGCAAACTCTCATATAACAAAACACAAAAATTAAAATTAAAGCAATAAAATCTATATTAAAACCTCATTGAAATTAATCCCTGAATACAACATTTTCTAGGTAAGATCATTTCAACTTTTGTCATTATTCCAGGCTCTATGTGTTTTCCTAAACCAAAATACAGTCAGGTGTGGTTGATGTTAAGAATATAGATCAGTATTATTAGATGAAGATTATTTAGGTAGATTATGTGTTATCCTTGTACTGGGGGTCCTAAATGAGAGAAATTAAGGCTAAGGAATACAATGACACATTTTAAGGATGAAAATGCCTGTCCTCCTTCGCTTTCACAATGACATTCAATGTCTACCATAAAAATACTTCTGTACGCAGTCCTAAATTAGACTAAACTGTCTTTTCCAAGCAGATTATGCTCTAATTCTTGATGATTATTATGTCAATATAAAAGCTGGGTTTATCTTCTGAATTCTCCTATTCTTACATGCTAGTGGGGGGAGCTGAAAACCCACCAGAGATCAGTTTGTCTCTGCCAGATCTCCGCTCTTTTCAGATAGGTGGGATGAGTGTCTGGCTGCCACAGGGCCACGGGCGACGAGGCAGCAGGGGACCAAGTGTCTCCAGCTGAGGGCAAAGAGCGGGAGCTCCTCTCGCGGTTGCCATGGCAGCCAGAGCCATCCCCACACCAGGCTCCGGTAAGGGGCACACCGTGATTCCAGGGATTCCACACCCGCTGCCTTCCACTTGCCTCGCATCCT
Organism: Irena cyanogastra; assembly: GCA_013397155.1. NCBI lineage: Eukaryota > Metazoa > Chordata > Aves > Passeriformes > Irenidae > Irena > Irena cyanogastra. Next base: position 1,019,632 of record VWZV01011460.1, read on the forward strand.
GTGATGCACACCTGACGGAATCATGCTCCCCTTACAGCTACTGTGGGTCCTATACTTCCATGCAAATTCCACAGTGTGTGCCATGGTGTGCAATGTATTCGGTATTTTCTCCTGGAGTGAGGTTTAAGCATTTCCATTACCCGCATTCAATACAAATTGTGCTGCCAGTGGTTTTACAAGGCTTGGCTATGATCCTGAGCAAACTCTTTTTACTTAAAACTATTTCACTAGATTCCATCACGATCCCTTATTTTACTCAAGCTTTCTCACAGGCTCAGGGAGATGGTAATGACATTCTGGCATAAACACATTGATAATGTGCTAATCCTTTGCTGGAATTTCACACAAGGGTGTAAACTGTTTTTACTGAACTTTGTAAGATAAATAAGTGACTGCAAAATATGGTGGCATCAGAATTCCTGGAATTGTTCTGTTTTCTGTATCACTATCTGTTTTCAAGTAGTCACTTGCTTAGTTTGTAGGCTGTGCACTGCCTTGTGCATAAGAAATCACAGAAATATTAATGTAAAACTACTGCTGTCTCTCTTAGTGCATTATCATCACATTATGAAGCTTTCAATTGATGATCTTTCTCATGTTCTTAGACAACCTTGACCTTCAGTTTTTAGTGAGGTGAATAATATTACATCATATCTAAAGAGAACAGTGTAATCATCTTTTCTATTTGCAGCCAAAGACAGTCAACACTATTTGATACAATCAGCATGTGTCTTGATACTGAAGGCACATGGTGACAAGTCTAACTGAATGTAGTTATTTGGCTGTCATGAAATGCACCTTATGGTGATAAACTTCAGCCATAAAATTGGAAGACTATCACATAAACATGTTTCATGTAGAAATACACTAACAGAATTCACTGCTGGTTTATAGTTGGAAAACTGTGTTCTATTTATTATGCTGCAATTTTTACAGTAAGCCAGGTTCCAAAGCTCATTACATTTTACAATGGAGTAATTACGGGGTGTTGATTCTTCTCCTTCAACCAACAGGTCTATCTAATTAGTGTACAATAAACTGAAATACCACGATTAAGGACGTGTGAAAGGATACTAAGACTGTACTTTAGAGACAGGGGGAACTGCACAGCTAGACCCCCACCATGGGTCAGGTACCTCACGGGGCATTGCTCCTAGGGAAACCTCCTCTGCCCTTGCACCCTCTCCTCTGCAAACATGTCCCAGTGCCGGCACTACAGTAAGCATATCAAGGCAGTTCACATTTGTATGCATTAAATCTTGAACTTGATACAAACCCCGCATTTTCTTTTCATTACTTATCAGGCGTTTTATCTTTTAGATAAATTTCTTCTCCCTGTAATCTTAAGGGATATGGTGTTCATAACACTTACTGAAGGTTAAGCTATAAAACTACCCAAAACAATAGCTTCAATAAACTCAGAAACATTGTCTTATCTTCAGCATAAGTCAACCTCACTGCAGTGCAATGTTTTTAGCTTGGCATTTTATTGGTTATGGAACATGTCCTGAGCCAAGGAATCTCAGTCCTGCTGGAAGTCCAAAAGAATTTGAGACTTACCTTCCATTTGTGCTTTTGAAGATTCCCACTGTGAGTTTGAATGGTTGCCTGTGAATAATATTTGAAATACCGTGTCACTCTTCTACTGAATTAACCAGTAGCAGGATGTGGGTATTACTGTGCTTATAAAACATTCACCCAAAGAAAGTGGCTTTATCTAAGAGATGCTGTGATCATGGGGTGTTCTTAGGCTGCCCAGGTAAACAGTGGAGCACAGATGGTATTTCAGGAGTATTCACAAAGCAAGGGGTTTCTTGGTACACATTTCCCCTGCTCCACCTTGAAATGTGTAAATTGGACAACATGCAGAGGTGCCCTGGAATGGCAGAAAGAGAAAAAGATTGATGAAAGGTATGCTTTAACTATTCAAGAAGAAAAGCAGCCCCCTTTGGGCCATTGCAACTCAGAAAAAATGTAAACTACATAAATCTTAGCTGCAGTTCACGTACCTGCTAAAAGAAGAGGAAATAATTAAAATAGTCCTGACTTTTTCTTTTTTTCTAGATCAGAAAGGTTAGCCTTCTCTCAAAATTATTTAATCTTTTCAGACCTCTTGCAGCCATTCACGACATTAGACAGCCTAATAATGATAAAGATAAAATTAATGTCTCACTTTTATGTAAGACTTATCAGGCCAACATTAATCATTACTTGGTTAATTCAGCAGACAAAGAAAAATAATCACCAAGTCTCAAAGAAATAGGGAATGTTTTTACAGGCCCATTACATCTACACATTTGCTAACCTTGCTAGAGCTACTGAAGCTCAGCAGAGGTGATTAATACAACTAAAATCATATTATTCTTTGCTAAAAAAGAAGCAGGCTCTAGTAGATGAAGTAAACTTTCTGATTTCAGGGAGGCCAAGCAGGGGCTTTTGTGGTCAAGTTATGAAAAAACTGAATCTTCGTGTTAGCAATAAACTAGAAAATTTGAAGAATTCTGATGTAGAACTGATGAAAAGAAGGTATTTTCAAGATTCCTAGAAATACTATTTTTCTTCTTTTTCTTCCTTTTCTTTTTTTATTTATTCTTTTCCTGCTATTCATAGAATCATAAAACAGTTTTATAGAGTGTTATAAATCATAAGACAGGAAGGGATCTTTTAAAGGTCATTTAGTCCAGCCCTCCTACAATGAACAGGATCATCCTGAACTAGATGAGATTGCTCAGAGCCCCTATGCAGCCAAACCCTGATGTTTCCCACACCTCTCTGGGTAACCTGTTCAAAGACTGTTTTACCACTCTTTGTAAATACTCCTTCCTTATACCCCACCTAAATGCACCCTTCCAAAATCATTGCCCCTTGTTCTATTGCAACAGGCCCTTTTAAGAAGTTTTTCACCCACCTTTCTCTTTAAGTACTGAAAGGCTGCAATGAGGTCTGCCTGGAGCCTTCTCTTCTCCAGACTGAACAACCCCAACTCCCTCAGCCTGTCTTCCCTTGTCCCTGAAGGCAGTTTCTCAGGAGGCAGAAAAATAACCAGAATATGCATCCATTCTGAGATGTCGTTTTGCCTTTCGTTTGCCCATACTGGAAAAATTTGTAACAGTTTGCATTTTAAAAAACAGAAAATCGGAAATGCTGTTGGTCACAAAGTAAGCAAACCCGGCAGTTTCATTTATGTCCTATAACGTACAACAACAAAAAAAATTATGTGGGAAAATTGTATGAAAAATTACACTACACGACAGTCTGACTATAGATAAGAGTTTTAGAAATATGAGATTGCCCTAATAGAGCTGGGTATATTCACATGAAGAAAGTAATTAGAAAATGACAGATAAACATCGGGGCAGAGATCACTGGGGAATTATGATAAATTTCTTGTTCCTCTGATCATTAATCAAGAGATATAGGTGTTGTTGATCTCTTGAGATAGGGGAATCCTGGATTTCTGTATTTGTTCCACGAATTATTTATGTTCTCATGTTATCCAGCCTTCAGTTCTACAGTAGATTTGAAGCATTCCATTTAGTTAGTTAGAACAAATGAAATGCTATGAGATTAAAAAAAATATGCAGAAATTAGAACAGTAGATGGACAAGGCAGCATAACACCCTGTATCTGGCAAAGGAATACTTTAAGCAGCAGAAAGTATTTTTTGTACAGTTCCTACCACACCAGTGTAAAAGGCTTAACCAGGTAATAACACAGCAGGCTGACCATTTGGTAGGGTTTTTTCAAAGTGGGCTTTAGAATTTTAGACAGATTTTTGAATTTTGGCTTTCAATTATACTTAGTCCTAGGGGAATTAATTATAAATATGAAATAAATGTACATTAACAGATAGGTCAGGACACAGTTTGAACCTTTTAAATATAAGATTTTAAGATTGCTGCAGTCTAGACCTGGTTAGAGATGAAAAACAAGTAAGATTAAATGACCAGATCCCATCGCAGTGGTGGATTAATTGCCCCAGGTGTTCCTTATGATGTGCCATGATGTTTAATGAGTTCATTAATGACTCGGAAAGGTAAAAGGATAGCATTTCAACAAAGTCTGTTGAGGGGACTAAGTTGTATACCTGTACAGGACCTGAGGCGACTGCAGAGAATATTAAAGAAACTTAAATAATATAGATGAAAAGTCAGAGTCATAACAAAGCGCATCAAAACCCAGCTGCAAAGAAAAATAATCTGTTCAACCGGGAAAGCTTTAAGCTGATAATATCATCTAGAGGAGACCAGGGACTTCACTGTACACAGATCAGTGTGCAACCGCAGTTGAAAAAGCAAATTAGCTATGGGACTGTGCCATGGGTAGTGGCAACCATGAATGTGGAGAGCAGTGGAGTGGCACGACAGGAACAGAGACGTAACACGATGGGCTGTGTGTCACCCAGCCTCCACGTGGATGCTCAGGGAGAGAGAAAGGAATTTCCCTAGAGATGATAAAGGTTGTTTGCTCTACACGAGTCTGTACAATACTGCGTGCTCTAGAGCAGGCAGGGACTCACAGCTTGAGCTTGTTTTGTAAAGTGAAGGAGCCATTTGGTGCAAGCAAGCAGCAGAAAGCTCAACACTTTTTCTGTATTTCGGGTGTGAAATTTGTTACCATTGGAAATCATTGAGACTAAGAATTCGGTAAGATAGAAAAGGAGTGAACAATCATGTAGATATCAAGACTATATAGACCTATCATAAGTAGTGGTTTTTAAAAATGGTAAATAGCTATCATGTAGCACTCACTGGCTGTGAGGTTTGTATAACTTCCTCTGAAGCTCAGGCTACTGGATGTATTATTTGGACAGCAGAAGTTGAAGATTACATACATTTCTGAGCCCAATACAGAAAAAATATTTATAGTCCTACCATAATACATTAATAAAGATGACAAATATGTACCAAAATAATCTTCAAAATTACTGACCTGATCTTTAAAAATCCACTTATTTGCTTATGCCTGCGTAAACTCAGACAATCACAAACAGAACACCACCTTTCCTCAGCAGAAATCCCTTTTAAATGTCACTTCAGTTGAAAGCTAAGATATGTAATGTTTTCTTTTCTGACATCATGTTTTCTATATTTATATTTGGTCAAGGACAATCCCTTTCCTCTATCAATGTCAACACTTGACAAAATACGAAAAAGTGCTTTGGAATAGTAATAAAAAACCACCTCTGCATAACCCTGTCCTGATATGAGTGGATATTTCCATGACTTCCAGCCTCATAACCTCCTCCTCAAGCACTCACCAGTCATTCCAGCAGGCTGCCAGCTGCCAGGTCCCCTCACAAAATTTACAGCTGGGCCAGAGAGAAACACTGATGGAGAAACCTTGGTCTTTCCTATAACGGGGTTTGCTCATGTGCTCAACATCAACCAGTTTGATGGTAAACTGGTTTCCATGTATGGAGAGAGCATGTATGAACTTCCATGTACGTGAGAGCAGGGAGTGTTCGCCTCGGGGGAGGCAGAGCAGCGGTAGCTCCTTGGGACAAAGGCACAATGTGTCACCTCTCCTCCCAGCCACAGCCTGCTTCTGAATCCAGATAAAGGTTTCCAGTGCCAGTATGAATGCTGAGTTGAGGAGAGAGGGTAATGTGGGGGGAGTTGTATTTCCTCAGAATTGTACTTTGTTATGTTTTTTGACATAGCTTCTTCCTTAGAGTGGCTCCAACCTGTCAGAATGCTGAAAATGTCTTCTGTTTTCATCTCAGGAAAAGACGCACAGCTGAATCAAGGAATGGCTGTGTAAGTGATGTTGGATTCTATGATTTGAGCCCTGAAAGGTCTTAAACAGTCAGATTTATTGTCTTTCCAATTTTATGACTCTTAGTTGTATTTATTCTCTGATGTTTACCATCAAATGTCTCTACGTGAGCTTTGGTTTGTAGGCTTTCATATTGCTAAATCATTTTTTAAGCTTGAGATGCAGCTTCTGTTGAACATCAATCCCTTGAGATACACCATTAACATGAATCATTTCTGAAAGTAGGTCGTGCAATATGAACTTCATGTTGAGTCAATCATTCACTGTGATTGAAAGAAGAAATGACCTTCACAGAAGCAACATATCACAGCTGAATATCCCAAGACCCTCTTCTCTACTGTCAGTCGTGGCTGCTTTTGGAGCTCATGCAGACTTAATCATTGCACAAATATAGGTTGAAGATTATTTTCCTTTATGTGGTTAGGTCAGCAGAGCTTTAAATAAAGGATTGACAAAAACTGAGGCCTTTACTGAGTCACAGGGACCACTTTATCGCTTCAATGCAGCTTTCACAGCGGACTTAAAGGTAAGTGTTGAGTTGTACTTTGGTTAGTTTGTTTCCTTTTCCTCGATGTCCATTAAGTAAAATCTCTTTTAAAAGTCCTGGCAGCAGAATTTTTTTTTTTTTTTTTTGGTCTTCTTATTAACAGGCCTAGATTTGCAGAGACACTGGGGCATGTCCCTCTGCCAGCAGTGGATCTGGACCCAAGGCTTGGATCCTGCATGCCTGAGCTTGTGGTGGGGGAAGAAGGCATAAGCTTGATCACCCCATTAATTTGACAAGTGCTTTTAGTTGGCCAGTACTTTAGCACGACTCCCTCTGTAGAAGGAGATGGTATTTTACATTAGCACCCATTCCTGTACAGCTACCGCAAAAGTGGATCGGGAAAAAAAACCAGATTTGCTGTTAAAGGGCATGGGTTTTGTAACTGATTCTGGTTTGGGTGTCCTTCGGGACCTTGGGTTTGTCACTCACCCTTCCAGTACATCAGCTCTTTCTCCTGTAAATTAGCCTAATTATATGTTCCTGATTCATAAAATCAGTGGGAGGCCTGGTTCAGCCTGGTTCAGCCTGGTTCATTCATTAATGATTTAAAAGAGCTTGGAGATTACTGAGTGTAAAGGGGCATAAAAGGGAAGTTAAATGCAAAGGAGAGATTTGAAAGAAAAGGAAGAAAAAAAGCCAAAACTGTGTCGGTTCCACCCACTTTCAGAAAATCAGTTTTTCCCACTCCCCATGGGCTTCACTCTTCAATATGAAACATTACAGATATTTTCCTTTTCTTTTGGTAAGTAGCCAGAGTTTGGGGGCACTCTTCTCATTTGTGAATATGTCATTTTATTCTGAAGATCATCTGATTTATAAGAGTAATTATCTGCTTCCTAAGCAGTATTTCTGCTGCTGAAATACCATATTTCAACAAATATAAGTACCTCAACAAGACTAAGTATGCAGCTTGTATTTGTCTAAGTTCACATTTGCTCTTTATTTTAAAATTAATTAATTACAGCAATTACTTCCTAGATATTTGACTGAAAAAAAATCAGCATTTGCATATAAGATTTGGCCAATACATACAGGATACTCTCAACAGTAGTAGGACTTATTGACCCCACAGTATTCTCTTCAAGGATGAATTACGGCCAGCATCAAATATTGGTCATGTAATTTGAAATAATTCAAAAGGAGGTGCAAAAAACTCTAAAAAGGCAATTATTGAGTACCTTCCCCATACAAAAAGTTTCATCTCAGCTCCTTCTGTTGAATAATGTGACACGACTTAAGAATTTTGCAGCTCCAAAATTGAGACAATATATTATTAACATGACTCTGAATAATCCTATTAGTTGCATAGCTGGATAAAATTGCAAACATTCATGCGAAATCTTGCTGCTGATAATTAGGCAAACACTAATATGTTAGGACTGCATTTGTGAAAATATTTTTGTATAGTGTGTTTGATGTACTAGTGAGAAAAAAGTGAGATGGATCATAGAAAAAGCATTGACATTGTACTTAAAGAGTAATGAACTGAGGGTTGTTTGCAGCAAGAAATGCTGTGCCCAAAGGTTGGGATTTCAAATTTAGATTGTTTTCCTATTCATTGCTCACTGTGCAGGGTGACCCAATGTGTAGATATGTCTCACTATCATACATATTGCTTATACTCAAATGCAATTTAATTTTTTCCTAGTAGACATTAAAATGAAGGAATCTTCTTTATACATCATCACTTAGGACTGTGGCATTTAAAGGTCATCATGAAAAGCATCTTCCAAGCAACTACTATCAACATCTGAGTATTGACTGATAATGATTACGTATTGTTAAAAGTATTTTCTCTCAAATAGAAATAAATGTTTTTCATATTTTTTCCCGCTTCTCAGAGAAATAGAAAAAAGATAAGATTTTCAGTATTTATTCTACTGTCTGCTCATGGATGTGAACAGCCCCTTCAGAGTTTAATCTTTATAGCAATATTTTCTTTATAGATATTACAACCTTGAGTTGAGATTTTAACATCAAATACAGTAAATTTTAGTGTTCAGAACTGACAACAGCGATAATAACAAAACATCCCTAAGGCTGTGTGCCAGCAAAGAAGACTCCTGAAAGTAACAAAACACATAGCATGTCATCAAAGTCAATTGTCTCCTTTCATTTCTTGAGCCTCCGCCATGATATTTTCAGATTGCCCATAGAAACTAAGAAGAAAGACAGGATAGCTAATTGATAGCAACTAGTTGAAAGTGCAAGCAAAAACTTGAACAGAGTCCAATGCAGTGAGATGCAGCTCTTTTAGAGGTGGGCTCGTTCCCAGAGAACATCAGTGATCTTTTGGCCATCACAAGCCTGGTGGAACCTGTAAGTATAATTGCTAGTTTCAAGTCAGGTTAAATCAGGTAACAGTCACATTCCTCTTTATTTCGGAACAAGATCAGACTGTGTCCCAGTCACAAACCAGTACACAAGATTGGGATAAACACTGAGCTATGAGGGCTGTGGGCGTGCTTTGGTATTGCTTTTTTTTTTTTTTTAAGCAGCAGACAAAATAACCCTTTGCTCCTGTTGGTTTCTGCTCTTCCTCATCTTGTACAATTGCAAGTTGGGCAGTAAGGTTGTGTGCTAAGGCAAATCCATGAAAAAATCCACTTGTGGTGCTTTTAAATTTTTTTTGTAGATTTCCAAATATAAGAAAATGAATGATTACTTTGGAGCATGTCCGTGATCAAGCATACACTATAATCCCATAAACATTTACACTGGTAATTCAGAGAGGACTTAATGCAGTGTAGAGGGGCTAAAACAGGATAGAAAAAAGTGAAAAAGTTCAGATAGTGGAAGGATTCTTTTAAACTATATTTGTTGCTGGAGAAAATGTCTGTAGAACTACATACTTATGAATTTTCCCTGGAGTCTGAATGGAAATACAGAGACTGAGTGTTGTTCTGACCTATTTGTAAATATATTTGAGTGAGACGCCGCCACAAAGGCAGCAGGAAAGCTCATAAGATAGCAAGGGTTTTGTGGTAGTGTGGCTAAGGGGCAGTGTTTCAGGACTAGGTAGAAAAATTTGAAATGGTGATTAGGGATTACGAGCAGTCTCCTTTTGACTGATTCCTAATGTGTTCAGACAAGCAAGAACTGATGATAAATTCTCTGAGGATAAAGAGAAATATGAGGCAAATTTCTAATGATATTTAATTTCTTCTGCTGCTGGAAACAACTCACCAAACTCAAGGAATTTAATAACTACTTAGCCTAAAAGATTAGCACTATTACATGCAGCAGAACTGACACAGAAAGCATGAGCAGCCCAAGGAAGTAGCTTCAGTATTAATTACAGTAATTATTTATGATGTATTTGTTAAGCAGTGACAGTGCACTTAGGACTGTATACAGCCGAGCCAATGCCTGAAGCAAGCAGGTGCTGACCATCTGCATCTGGGGTCTTTGGTGGATACTCAGAGTGTTGACAAGGGACTCTAAGCTGGAAAGGAAACTGTTCATATACTCATAGAAGATGTTTAATCTCTTGTAATGCTTATGTTGTTATAATACCTAATTATTTTAAAGTTTGAATGCTTTCTAAGCATTTATTCTTACAAAGAAGCAACAAATAATGGCTGTATTAATAAATGGGACACTGAGATTTGCATGACTAGGTAATGACCACCCTCCTGTACTCAGCCTGAGTGCTGTTCAGCTCTGGGCCCTTTACTAAAATAAAGAACTGAGGTTCCAGGACAGAAGAACTGAGGTGTCCAGAGGAGGGCAGTGAGCCTGGTGAAGGGTCTGGAGCACAAATCTGATGAGGGGCTGAAGGAGCTGAGGTTTATCACTCCCTACAACACACTGAAGGAAGGTTGTAGCAAGGTGGTCTCTTGGGTTGGTCTCTTCTCTCAGGTAACAAACAACAGGACAAGACAGAATGGCCTCAAGTTGCAGCAGGGGCAATTTAGTTCAGACATAAGGAAAAATTTATTGAGTGAAAGGGTTGTCAAACATCGGAAAAGGCTGCTTGGGGAAGTAGTTGAGTACCTGTCTGGAAGTATTTAAAAGACATGCAGACATGGCACTTAGGAACATGGTTTAGTGGTGGGCTTGCCTTGGCAGTATTAGTTCAGTGGTTGAAGTTGATAATTTTAAGTGACTGTTCCAGCCTAAATGGTCCTCTGATTCAAAGGAATGAGATACCTAAGGTCTAAACCCAGCTTCCCACAGTTTTTACAATTTCAGTCCAGTTTACTTCTTTCAGCTGAGATCTACTCACTTGTTTTCCCTCCACTTCCAATCTTGCTCCTTTCCCACAGACCTTTTTAACCAGCTACCCATCTGCTTGATTAGGATTTTTATTGTTGCTGTGCTGTAACTCACCTCTAGCACTGATGTGTAAGGAACTGCTCTTCATTTGTTGGAAACTACTGCTACATCCAGTAAACTTACTGACCTCCTCCTCATGTAGGGTACTTCTCAGGTACCAGGCTGTCTGTATTTTTCTGAACACCGGGGTCGTGACAACATTTCTTATCTTAGTGGATTAACATAGGTAAGCTTTTTGGAAGACTTGATACTGAAGGAGGGATTTGAAAGATCAGAGAATCACAACTTGAAGGAAATTTCGCACTTACATGTATCAGCAAGACAAAGTATGATTGTGGATGATGTAAAAGAGTATAAAAGTGGTATTTAGATAGATCTGTGAAGCATAAAGGTAGGAAAACTGTATTGATTCTCAACTGGCGATGAATTAATGACACAGCACAACAAGTAATTTGGTAATAAAATAAATACCCTGTTCACGGGCTCAGATGTACAGCTGAATTATCCCAGCTGTTTGGGATAATATATCTCAGTTGAGCCATGGTAACTGACTATCTACAAAGTTTTCATTTATGGGAAGCATGAAGTAAAATGTGCAGGCTTCAACCTCTGCTGGAGATTTTCAACAGGCTCAGGAGATGCATCTGCTATGGGTATTTGGCTTAAGTGGTTTAAGTCATCATAACTCAGTTGTTCATCCAAGTTCTTAGATAGGCAGGTATGGGCACACCAGATTTTATTATTTGCTATTTTCAGAATAGGAGAGTTTGCAGATTCACTGTTCTTCTGCATAAATGCTTAAGAAGACACATTTTTGATCAGTGATTTACTAAAAGACAAACACAGTCCAGACATCCCCAGACAGATATGTGGAGCTGAAGCAAATTAGTGAGTCCTAAACAGAGAGCTCCCCGATGTGTCAGGCCTGTAAGTGTCCTGCAGAGGCAAAAAGCCTCAGAGCTCTTCTGTTCACTTGTCTGTGATGGTTTCACACCATCAAACTAATCCAGGGAGAAGCCAGCCCCAACATTTTCATTGGCACCAGTACATTCCACATGCTTATTTACCCTGACTGTCATCAAACTAAAGATAAATCTGGCTTCAATATTGCTTTTTTGAAAGGCCTACCAGACAAGATAAATGAAATACAAGCTGCAGTATTCTTTCTGAGTTCACATAATGGGGGAATTTCAAAAACTGTAACACTGCCTCTCTTACCAACAATTTGTAACCCATAATTACATTGATACATGCGCCATGTCAGCAACAGCAGTGAAATTCATAGTATTTTTTATGTGAAATGTATTGTTTTATTGCATTAATTCACATTTAATGTTTACACAGTAATAACCATAAAATATGATAACCAAAGTTATGTATTTTCTTCAGAACCTTCATTTAAAGAGCTTTCAAAAGAGTCCAAGGAAATTAAAGTATCAGTCAGTTTACCTGCAGGATATAGAGCCAAAGCACTATGCACTATAATTTCTTTTACAAGCAGTCCCTTCCTCTCATAACATCCTACCTCTGATAAAATACAGTAGTCATAATACTTGTACGTGTTGTCAAAACTGCTGTGCACAAACCTAAGGTTTTAGAACTAGAGGAGGTTGCATCACTGGAAACTGTGTCACTCCTAGTGGCTCAAGGAAAGGAGGGCTGTAATGAAGGTATGGAATTCAACAATTTCTCATCAATAGCATCCATAAAGCAAAGATGTCACATTTAGTCAGGAAACAGCTCTTCTTGATGAGGTGCATAAACAAATGGATAAGGACTAAATGGAGGAAAAGTCTCCAAGTCCCCTCTCTTGAACAGAGAAACAGCAATGATAGGGTCTATGGAAGATTAAAAAGAGCTAATATATTTTTGTCTTTCCTGTGTCTTATTTTATCAGCTGCCAGGGCTAAATTACACAAACATAATGTCATGTAATGATCTAAATCGAACACAAATCTTCTCTTCATTACAAAAACAAGGCAAAAAAAAAAAAAGGACACAATACAGTCCAATAAATACAACCTCATTCAAGAAAGAAGTGAAATACATTTTTTTCTGACATAGAACAAAACTTTTGGTAGAGATAACAAAACAATTAACTCTTCTTTACAGAAGTGAAAATAAAATTTCAGGAACATTTTTATTTGTTAGCCATTTAATTTAAATTACACATGTGAAAACCAAGCAAGCAGTTGAATAGTTAAGTAATATTACACATAAGATTTATACTAGGTGTAAGAGCAGGAACCAGAAGTACAGAATAGATATTAATGGCATCTGAAAGATAAAAGCAACCTCTGATAAATTATGATTCATGAGTTGGATGGATTTACTTGTGATGACAGAAGCATCCAACATTTGATGGCAAGAAACAGGCATAATCAGAGCTGCCTTTTATCAGGTTTGGTTGCCAGAACTTGGTGCCAGTACCTGTCACAGATCAGAAAGAATTTCTCTCTACTGCAACAAAATATTCAGTAAGAAAAGCATCTTCTTGTCTTCCAGCTCCTGAACATTTAAGACTGGTGTAAAGAGAGAAGCTGACTTGGCACAGAAACATGAGACTTGCCCCCATGACTCTGAACAATATCAATTCCAGTGCAGGAAGGAGGTTCCACAGTAACCTCTTCTTAGGTTTTTGATTTCAGCTAACTAAATATTCTTAGCTCAATAAAAAAATCTCTTTCACGTTACGCAAGAAACTAAATGACAGGAACAGTGCCAGAATTAAATATGCATTTAATTTGGAGAAAAGTTCCTTTTGTTACTACCACTTGTGAATTTTCACTCCACAGAATCTATTTTTTAAAAATTATTTCTTATTATTTATACCCACCCCTTAAAATTGTTTTAATTTGAAATTTCTCTGGTAACTCCATAAGGTTCAAAACTTTTCTCATGTGGAAATCCTTGGTACTGTGATACCTGTCATGACTGAATGGGATTCCTGGTAAAACATGCAGGTGGAGGTTCATGTCCACTGGTGCAAAATATCAGGAGAAAGCACTTAGTACAAGACTGCAGGCAGTGACACAGATAAACTCCAAAGCAAAGCACTGAGATCTCTTCTCCTTCCAGAGAAGATTTTTGATTCTCTTTGGAATTTGTTAATCACCCTTATGTTCAGCTGATTAAATTTGTTTGTAGATGTCCTGAAGATTATATTGACAGCTATTCCTGCTTACATCCTAAGTGGCAAGATGTTGAAGAGGATGAGTTGACATGATATGACAAATGGAAAAACTAAATGCACTGCTGTGTAGCACTTACACTCGTCTCCTGATCACCCCGTGGCATTTTGGCTGTGTTGGGACCAGAAGTCAAATGAGTGGATGACATTTGGTTTTGCTAAAATAGCTGTGTTATTGCTGATTTATGGCTAAATTCCTTCTTAAGTACACAGATTAGCAGGGAAGGTGAAAGTTAGCTAGTCAGAAGATTTGTAGAGTTCTTGAGTCTCATTGGTAATTTCACTGGAAAATACATCATGTAAGCCATAAATTTAAAACAATTATGAAGAAGGAAAGCAGATGGAATAAAAGCTTGATTGAAAATGACCACACAGTGCATATGTCTGCAACGATTACAAATTACAGTTTCTCTTTTAGATGTATCTGCAGGTTTAAGACCTGATCTTGCTTCTACTTCAGTATAAATCAGAAAACTAGATCCACTGAAATGATCAGACTTACATTGAGTTAAGGAAAAAGTAAAATTTGCAGAGGAAAATCAAGCTAAGAATTGAAATGTTATATTTACACAGCAGATAGTATGATCCACATCATATAAATTTATTGCAATTTTAGGTAGAAAAGGTCTAAATCTAGGTAACATCTTTTTCCCCCCCAGTAACTGCTTTTTTATTGCAAATGAAAGTAGACTGTCTGAAAACAAATTAATTTATGTAAGAATGTTATTTCTAGGCACGCTTGTTTCTGAGAGAACATTTTTTGATATCAGAGATGACTGGTTTATGGAGCAGCTACCCAGGGAACAGATATCTACCCATACAGAGCCCTCTAATAGTGACCACATTCATTATCCTCATAATTGGAAGGGGAAAGGTCCCAAATGTGCCACAATACCAAAATCTTTAAAAACAGAAACAATATAAAATGGTGGAACAGTGAAATAAAAATGAAAAGCAGCCACCAGCAGAGTAAAACACTTTCAGGAAGACAATTTAGAGAGGTTCTATATTAGAGATACAGAGAAAATATATGCAATCATTAAAAATATAAATTAGAAACAAAAAAACACCTGGCCTATGTTAAATACTAAAGCAGAGAAAGCTGTCAGAAGTGAAGATTGGGAACTGCATCCAAACAAACAGAAGAGAAAGGATTATAAATGGCAGAAAGCTGAATGCAGAGATGCTATATGACAGGCCAGAAGGGATTTGAAGGAGTAACAGTAAGGACAGGTAACCTATTAATAAAACTTTTTTCAAACATACCATTACCAGAGAGAATCTCTCTCTCTGACAGAGATTCAGATGGGACCAATAGGCAATCAAGGTATGAAAGGAATGTTCAACGAAGATGAGGCTATTGCTGGAAAGCTATATTAATTTATTGCATCAGTGTTCATTACAGAAGAGAATGAGGTCCTGGTATCAGTCATTCCTTATGGGAGATAAGGCTGAGGAATTGGCTCAAATTCAAGTGTCAATAGAAAAGGCTTTAGAGCAAATTGACACACTGAGCAGTAAGAAATCTCCAGGAACAGATGGTATTCACAGAAGATTTATAACAGAGCCCAAATATAAAATCGCTAAACTACTAACAGTGGTGTCTAACCTATTGCCAGAGGAACAGAAGGTGGGAAATGTGACACCAATCTTTATGAAGGACTCCAGAGAGATCTTGGATCCATAGACTTCAAGTCTGCTTTCTGTACAGGCAAAATGGTAAAACTCTAATACAGGAAGAGATTAATAGACATCTGGACAAACAAAGTATATTGCATAATACACTGTTCTAGTGAGGGAAGATACTTCTTACAAATGTATTTGAATTTTTTTAAACTCTCAGCAAGCATGTGGATTACAGTGATCCTAATGCTATAGAGTACTTGGATTTTTAAAAGGCTTTTGATATATTTCTTCATTAAAGGTTTCTACAAAATAAATTACCATGGGACTAACGGGAAGCTGTTGCCATGGATTAGTAATGACTTAAAGGCAGATGGCAAAGAATAGCTGTAAGTGGTCAACTTTCTCAACCAGCAAGTTCCCTAAGTATCTGTAGCTGGATCTGTATGGTTCATCATTCTCCTGTGCTACTTGTCAGAGGGACTTTCTGAGATGTGAAACAGCAGGGACTTCCAGAGCTCACTGGAAAGAACAGTGAAGTAAAACGGCAAATAAAGCTCATTATCAATAAGTGCAGAACAATGCATTGGGAGTAAATCAGTCTTGATCACTAAAAGAATGGGCTCTGAATGAACTGTTTGTATCCTGGACAAAGAATCCAGTGTTACTGGGGTTCATTCTATAAAATAATCTGTAAGTTGATGGCATAACTGGTGTCAACTACAGTGTTACGTTTTCTTAGGAAAGAAACTGAGAGCAAAACAGAAAACAACTTAATAAAACTCATATGTGTAACACATTTAATGCTGCATACAAGTCCAATTACCCCGTTTCAAAAACCTTTCAGTAGAACTAAACAGAGGTAAAGACGGCAATAATCTTGGCAAAAAAACCAACAGCACATTTTATGTTAAAAACATGACAGACATTTATAAAGCAAAAAATTATTTCAAGAGTGTAGGTAGTGAATTGTTATTCACTGTTTTTCATCATGTTAAGAAACAGAGCACATTCAGATCACAGCAGTTTTAAAGCAAACAAAAGAAAATGCTTTTATACATCATATAACTGTGGAACTCGTTGCTTCAGGGTGGAGACCAAAATTAAAACGAATCAAGAAAAGGATTAGATGAGTCCCTGGGGAAGAGGTTCATTAATGAATTTAAACACAATTATACAGATGTTGCCTCTGTTTCAGGAAATCCAAACAACGAACAAAAGCTGGAATAGAATAGAAGGGAAAAAGATGCCTCTACATGCTTTGTTTCTTAAGTACCTGTCTTTGCCTCCTGTTGGAAACCTTCATGTCACCAGGAAGGCAAGGTCTTCTATAGTTAAGAATTAATCAGCAGTAGTATACACCGTAAAGCTTTTTCGTCCTATGTTGTTAGCAGGGTGACAATAGTGAGCTGAAATACAACTTTAAGTCATGAGCTCTGCTGCTTTCAAAATGTAAATTTAGCCTGTGCCTAACTGAAGAAACTTTTAAACTTTTTTTGCTTTTACTACTTGCTCTCACTTATGCAGAAATGTGGACCAATAAGATCTCTTCTGCTCTTGGATTTGGTTTAGTAGATCCGGTCTTTGTTTCTACAGAAATGTTTAAAAGACAAAAAACTATTGATGAGCACATTCTTTAAAAAGGTCTAAAACAGGTTGGACGGGTAAATACATGGCAGGACCTGTATCTGTTCACAAACAGACATAGACACAATGCACAGATAAAACCAGAGATGCCAACACAACAGATAAAAGTGCCAATTAATTTGCTGGAGTTCCTCAAGTCTGAAAAAAAACCGCAAAGAAAATGTACTTTCTACACTTCCTAATAAGAACTTCTAATGAGCAAGAAATGAAGCAGAGAAATTTGTTGTCTTGTATGAGTTATATTTCCAAATTCAGACTTGAGAAATTAGAAAAATTCCCTAGTTTTCCACTGTTTGTCTCAGAAGTATGCAATTTTCCCCTCGGCCCAAAGGTCATCTTTTAATTAGGCTGCCAGGAGACTTCCTGTGCAGCACCTCCTTTCTTGAGAGCTCCTGCTCAAGTTATGCCTCTATAAGTGAATAGAAGATATGCTCCAGCTTTTCCTCTTTCCATAATGGAGATAAGAGGATATAAAGAGACTCTGTCAACTTCTGTCAAAAACCTGAGACGTTTTGGTGTAACACGGACACAAATGCAGAACTGCAGAGACAGCAGATTCCTCTAAGTGTGTACCATGGACACAAACAGCTAGTAGAAAGCCTGTTCAAGCAACATCTTCCTCAAACACCTCCAGATCCTGTAGGGTTGTGCTGGAAAAAAATATTTTCTACTGCTTCATGGAACTCATATGAAAGCTATTTGCACACTCATGAATCAAGTTTTTAATTTTAGGCAGACACAACAGATCGGGTAAACTAAGCTATTTCCTTGAGTGAAATCTCACTTGCACAGCTGGGGTAAATTGTGCCACATGCACACAACCCCCATGTGCTCTGTAGTTAAGGGCAGCTGTGCTGGGGATGGCTGCTGCACAGACACTAAAAGGGACACAGCTGGCTGCACTCATCTCACTTCACACTACCCTATTAAAAAAAAAAAAAGTATTTCTACTCTAAGGAAGCCTTTTAGGTTGCCTCTAGAGTCTGCACAGCCTCCACAGGGAGGTTCATTCTCTTTTCTCAGGTAGTATTTAGGATGGGATTAATTGGTCTGTTTTTCTCCACTGGGTATTAGAGGAAGCTTAGCTGAGGGGTTTACATCGGATGTGTTTTGATTAGGTGAGGAGAATCCTATCCATGATTTTTAAAGAACAAGCATAACTTGTGTTATGGAAATTGCTGTATGAGTGGAGTAGGTACAGTTTGTACCTCAGACTTTGGCTTCCTCAGAAGATACTAAACGGAAGATAAATGGTGCTTCTTGAACAATACTTGTAACCTTATAGTGTAAATGTTAAATAGAAACTGCACAGTCTCAAGAAAGCTAGAGGCTGCTATAACGAGCAATTCAATTCAGCACAGAGCCCAAAGGTAGCAACCACAGTGCACTTCAATTCTTTAGTCCCACTGCTGTGTAACAGCATCAGTACTGAGTTGCCATCAGCACGTGAATGATGTTCTTCTCTCCTTATCTCTTCCTCCCCAAAACTCACTGTGACGTATGAACTGTTGTATCCGGCTCTGCAGAAGTCACAGAGAAGCATCTGAAAGAATACCTGACCCCTTTTATTTTATATTGTGCCTCCCAAGGACTTTTCTGAAAGTTGAAATGTGTATAACAGACAGGAAATAAACTATGACATAATCTAGGGAATTAGTAGAACTCTAGCAGCTGTGAGAAATACAGGAGCTGCAGCTTGGTTTAATTTATGGGAGAGCAAAGCCAATCCCTGATACCACATCTTCCCTAAGCTTTATTTTTCAGTGCCAATAAACTGTGAAAATCAGTGCAATGCAGTCCAATTTGAAAATAGATGTTATTTTACATTATTATGCAAAACATGCATAGTGGTGTTGCATAAATATAGCATCTACTATTAGATTTACACTTTGCAACCGTGCACTTGACAAATGTTTTTCATTCTTGCTTGCAATTGATACCCTAGTATGTTTTCTGAACGTTTTTTTGTCTCACAGAAGTATAGTGCCATGTCGTATTATGTTCCACATGCAAGCAGTTAGGAGAATATATGCCAGCCACCAGCACTGTACAAGTCAAAAGTGATTTACCATGGATATATGTGCCTCTTGATGAATATTTCTAAGATTATACAGCTGTTGTTTATCAAGTATCATTTATAAAGCATTACACGACAGTAGGCTGTAAAGAATGCATGTGCAAGCTTGTAAAATGAAACATAATGCTTGGCAATTTAAAAAATATATTCATTGTAGATTTAATTGTTGAATAGTTATGTTGATTTATACCACACAAATGGGAACTTTATGATTCACAATGACTTAGCAGACAATGAACTTCATTGCACCACTAAAGTTGGTTTATGGGATTTAGTTGCAAAAAAGGTTAAGTGGGTTTGTAGGGATCAGTCCTGCATTCTCTGCACTGTTGAAACTCTGCACTGCTCTTGACTCCAATTGTTGAAACAGAAACACCACTGCAATCAATCCGCCAGCCTGACTGACTCTAAAAGTTCATGAGACAGCTACTTACAGTCTTGGATTAACACAGGTAGTAACACCAGCCCTTTGTCTAATAGACAATTAATGAAACTTTCTTCAGAAAATTATTTGATTGTTAAAAGTAAAATGGATTGATAGCCAAACCTCCTTCAGAAACTTATACTTTTAGTTAGAAAAGAAATAATTTACCAGCAAAAAGTTCAATAGTTTGAGAGGATTAATGAAATCAAAAATTGAATTTTTAATTTAATAATTGTGATATATTTGTGCCTCAACTCTATTTTCCACTATAGCTGGACTCCCCAGAGAGACAGTAACTCCCATAACTCCCATGCTACGTCAAAGTGAGACACTGCTAATATCAAACCTGTGTACCATGAGAGAAGTAGTCCAGTGAGCTGACAAATCTGGGTCATTCAACCTTAATGTTCATAAAGCCCTTGAGACAATATGGCAGTACTTCTAATTTTTTAAAAATTTACTTTCAGATAGAATATTTTTAATTTTTATGATTTTTCATATGCTGTCTGAATTTCTGAAGTAGTTCTGGTGAAATTGCACTCCTTGACCATCTCTGCCACATCTGCAGACAGTCCTCACTGAGAAGCCTATAGTTAAAAGGGTATGGACAGTACCTTTCCTTCCTGTTCTGTGAAAAAAACTTATTCAGTACCTTGCCTATTTGAATGGACAGAACTTCAATATCATAAGTCTGTATTCTTCATAAATGCCGAAGTCAGTAAATGAACAGGTTTCCTTAAAAAATTAAAGAGTAGGTCTGACAAGCGTAGTGAGCCAAAAATAATCCAATAATGTTGGATTCCAGATGAATGTATAATTGGATGCTGTTCATCACGATGCTTATTTTTTTTCCTCATAAGAAAGTGGTAAAAAAAACCCTGTTAGTTTTCTGAATGAGTGAACAGTAACCTTGTAAAATGTGTGTAACTGCTCACATATACAGAAAAGTAAATACACACAGCATCCATGCATATGCTGTTGTCATATGTTTGCACACCTGTGACTGTAGGAAAAAAATAAACCTGCATTATTTCAGGCTCAGTGTTAATGCAAAGTGTTTACTTACTGGATATGTGTAATACAAACTGAATCTAAAATACCACTACAAGAAGAGTGAAATTTTGGCAAGATACATGGGTAGGATTATTAGATTTTTCCAGCTTTGTCAGTTGCTAACCTATGTGCTTTTGGCTGTTTCTTTAAGTTAGGAGGAATTTT
Source organism: Irena cyanogastra (assembly GCA_013397155.1). Classification (NCBI taxonomy): domain Eukaryota; kingdom Metazoa; phylum Chordata; class Aves; order Passeriformes; family Irenidae; genus Irena; species Irena cyanogastra. The sequence goes on from VWZV01011460.1 coordinate 1,040,414, forward strand.
CAGTATAGAATCAATGTATGTGTAGCATGCATTTTGTTCTTTCTTTTGCTTGTTTAGTTTGGAAGCTTGAATCTGTATTTGTGCTTAGACATTTGAAAAATGCCAATGCCCTGCATTAACCCACAAACCAAATACTGAATGCAACAGGAATTTCCTACAGATATGTTGGATGATGAATACTTGGCTTTGATCTCACAGGAACACTTGGAACAGAAAAAATCAGAAGTACTGGAATTCAATTATTATGATAGTTCAATTAACCTCTATTGAACAGATGTAAAAATTATACCTAATTATACACATAGCTGACTTCAGACATGGACCTCTGCCCAACGAGGACTAATCAAAGATCACCAAATTCATTTCACTTCAGACCTTTGCTCTCAGAAATGAGTACTACAGTAAGTGATTTCACCATTAAATATCCCTCTAGCACCATAATCTTTCTCAAAGTCTGTTCAGTGCTCAATTTTATACTAAGAAACTTAATGTGATATCCCCAAGTGTTATCACAGAAATTCTAAAGGAAAGGTCACTGATAAAAAGAGGCCTTTAAAGTGAATTTAGCTGAATATTGCTGTAAGCCTACCTCACTTTGGCTCCACAGACATACATCAAAATGCATGAATTTGTACCCACATTTTAAATACATCCTTATTGTGGTGACTAGGAAATGCTCTGAATTTATTCTTTTGCATGAGGTCCAGTGCAAGACTTTATTCTGAGAACCAAAATGGTATATGTAGTACAAGATGCCCCTGTACAAAATATATTTTCTGTCTAATCATAAAGTAAATTTCCTTATTATACAGCAAGTTCCTTAACGCAGCCTTTCTTTAAGACAGAGGAAAGAAGAGTTTGTAATCAGTTATACAAATATGAACACAAATTCTACACCACTGTATTCTAGGAAAATGTTACCTACATTGTCTGAGCAATGTAATTTTTATTGTTCTCATATTAAAAATGCATAAGAAAAAAATGAGTACAGGGTTTAAAGGAATTGTTTCTTTCTCCCAAATATTTTTGGTTTTACTGCTGTCTTACATATATTTTTCATTCACATAACTTTTCTATTGCTAGCACCATTGTTCAAGGCGGAAAAGTATTTTCCATTCCTCCATGAGATTTATTTCTGTTTCTGTCTGTTGTTGAGATTAACTGCACATCAACTGCCCAAGTTCCTGTTCTCTCCTTAGCTATTTTCATGAATGCCTTTATTTTCTTACAGCTAGTGGTTTCCAGAGGGGATCTGTGGGCTGGTATTCAGCAAGAATATCCCTGAATATTCACCACTTTTTTCTGAATAAGAAAAAATGTAACTGCTTTGTTGTAACTTCTTGGATCCCTCTTGATGGGGAAAACAGTCGTGTATCAGGCGTTCACCCACCCACCTAACTTTTCTTCCTAACATTCTGGTAAATGACCAGCATTGACTGGACTACATCGCCTTGGAAATTTCAGTGGAGTGGAAGTTCTTCCTTTTATTCGGGACCTGTTCATCTTGGATTCCCAGTGGATGTTAAATTTAGCTGCTGTCAACCATAGCTCTCCTACATTTAAGGATTCATTCTTCTTCCGGGTTCCTTTAGCAAATATCACAGAATCACAGAATATCCCGAGTTAGAAGGGACCCACAAGGATCATTGAAGTCCAACTCCTTGCCCTGCAAAGGAAACCCCCCAGTGTCACCCCACATGCCCGGGAGTGTTGTCCAAATATTTCTTGAACTCTGTCAGGCTTGGTGCTGTGACCCCTTCCCTGTGGAGCCTGTTCCAGTGCCCGACCATGCTCTGGATCACGAATCTTTTTCTAATATCTAGCCTAAATATGATGTTGCTTAGATAAAAAAACAACAAGCAAGATGGGGTGGAGGGAAATGAGAGTCAGATATTCTTCTGTGACAACACTGTATATACACAGGGTCCCTTAGATCTGAATGTAGTGTATTGTTTCTTAGAGCTGCCAGCACGTTACTGGCAAAGGGATCTACTCCCACTGGTAAAATTAGTTTTGAGGAGATATTTATCTTGAGCTAGAGAGAGGAAAATCAAGGTACTCTAAATTTATACCATTGGTATAGAGCTATGGGTAAATGAATATTCTTCAATAGTTTACATAACAGAGAAATATCTTTCAGTGTTTTGTGCTGTGAAGCCATCATTTTAATGAGATAGTGTTGACCAGCTGTATTCTTTTTCAATTGTGTTTACACTGAACACCTCACTCATGTTTACTGCAGGTTAATGATCTTGTGGAAAGCCAAGCAATTTCAGCTTTTGAACACAGGGAAGTATTTAATGTAATTATATTTCCTTTTAAAACAACTAACAGCTTGGAAACATGGGAAAACTGCAGAGTGGTTAGGTACTTGAATACTGCTGCTATGATTGTTTTTCCCATAATGTATCTCTTTTAAATAACGAAACTTTGTTATTGGCATGATAATCTAGTAAGACATTAAACTTCAAGCCTGTTAACAGGGAGGATATTGTCTCATATTATATATAAATTACAGTTTATGCACTACATTTTGTAATTTACAATTACTGTCTTCTATTGTCTACAAGCAATTACATTTACAGTAAGCAGGTTGTAACAACAGTACTAAGACAGCCTTGCTTTCTATAAACTAGTGTCCTACATCTTCTCCAAAATCACCTCTGCTATCTGGCTTTCCTCTTTCATAAATCCCTCTGCTGTTGTATCCGTAGTCGCCCCTCCCTTATCTTACTGCCCTTATTCTTTTCAGACCACTAACTCACCTCCTGCAAAACCTCCCTGACGGATCCACCAGACCATCAGCTCCCTCCTGTGTCGCCCTTCTATACTTTATTTTTGCCTCCAGGTGAAGAAAAGTCTGCCAGGGCTGGCTGGCAGTTGCTAAGTGTTTAGCCAGGTCGTGGGCCCATGACCCAAATCCCACATGAACCAACTTTCCTTCCCTCAACAGCAGCAACAGCAAAGTCTCTGTTCTCCACCTAGTCATGAAATTCACAGAACTCGTAACAATTTACATCTTTGAGGCTGTTCACAAATTTTATTGAAGGTAGTCACTGGATTGAAAAGTTAATGTGGAAGGAGAACCAGCGAAAAGGATAACGCAGCCATGCCAGCTTTATATGTGGAAAAAACTGAACTAAATTTGACTTCAATAGTTGTAAATTGAAATGTGAAACTTGAAAAGGAGTTCTTCTTTTTGGTTCTTTGTTTTTTTAGATGCAATGAAACCTTAAATATCCAGTATGGTCAAGATCTGTTTCCTGAAAGACTCCTGACTATTATATTGCCTGCCTCCCTGCCTGGAAATTTAGGACATAAACTTCTGAAATCTTACCATTGTTTTTCTCAGCACATAACTTGTAAAAAATTCTGAAGACATTTTCACTGGTGTAGAATAAAACCAAATGGAGAAAGCAATACTATTATATGAAAAATACAGCATTTTTCATAAATTTGTGGATGTAAAAATACAAGGAAGAGGAGTTGATTTGAACTCCTACACTCAGAAAGGAATTTGGTCATCTGAGTGGTCAGAGAATTTTGTGTCTGCTTAGACTTAAAACACATGGTGGCAAGGCAGAGAAATTGGTGGTTGCACAGCCCAGAATTTTCAAATGTAAAAGGGCAAATATTCAAATAATGTGTCTGTCCCCATTATTTTGTTTGAATCTTCCTGAAAATACATACACTCCCTCACTCTCACACACAAATATGCTCTATCATCAGACACATCGGTTACTACTGCAGCTGGACTTTTTGAGGACAAACATGTATCATAAAACCATTTTTACATGTGGCATTTTTACTAGCACAGTCTCAGCAGAGGCCCAGGATTGAATAGGCATGAAAATTGAAGTGCCTTTGTATTCAAAATGGTGCTCACTCATCTTTGGTCAGAGTTGAAGGAAGGCAAACACACAGCACCATGCAGTGATGGTGGCACTGTAACTGCCTACAGACATACCCAGGATTTTTGTTTCAGACATTGCCACCCAGCAGAGTCCAAACAAAAGCAAAATCATGGTGTGCCATTTGTGCTGTCACTGTAAGACTTTAAAGTATTGCACTATTTCCTCACATCTTACTGTAACACAACCATCATACTGTGTGATCTATGTCACGATTGTTTTGCAGAATCTGACGTATCGTAAACCTGGTACTCTGACATATTGACATATGGCCAATACATATTTAACTGCAATAAAAAATAAACTTCAACACAACATGAGAACAATGGAAGTTTTCCATGATATATTATAAACAAGAAAAATAAGTAACAAATTCCTGTAAAATATTCGAAGGCCAAAGACCAGTTAGGTCAGGAACCGTCTGTGCTATGGGCTGTGAAAGTATTTAGCAAATGACTCTTCTTCCCCTAAAGACTTATGTTGATGAACCAGTCAGTTGAGGGAAAAGGAGAAAGGAGATAACAACACAGAAGGAGGCAGGTCATTGGTAGATAGTAAAGCAACATCCAACATAAATAGTTCATATTGAAATTATTTTTTATTGCATTCGAAAGCCAAGTGTTAAAAATTCATTCTTGTGCTTGCACCTTGTCAGATAAACAAGTTTCACATGCACCTTGTAAGCTTATTGAGATTAAAGAAGTAAATAAATTCCTTAACTAAAAAACAATCTTGCGTATTATTAATTATCCTAAGAAGTATATTCCATGTTTACATGTTTTATATGTTATATTCCTTGTTTACTTACAAGTTAAGTAGGGCAATGACAAAATCTAGCAGGTAAGCAGATGTCGGGGTTAAAATGACAGCATGCCCGATGATGAAAATTATCTGCAACGGAAGAGGGAGCTCTCACCGCACTGGCCCTGCCAGCCGGGAGAGGTGGGGTGCTTCTTCCAGCTGAGCCTGTGGAACTGGTGGTGCCCATTCCTTCCCTCTTTATTGTCATTTCTGAATATGATTCAATGCAATTTTCATATTAGCCCTTATAGAAAGCTATAGCAGAACGCTCCACAGCAAATTACAGTCAGATATGAGCAATGGATGAAACTCAGTAACACTTATCAAGTCTAGTGGTCAGAGGGATATTTTCTGGAGTTAGGAAGGCACATATTATTCCCATAGCAATGTCTGTTTCTTCCTGTATATGCACAAAACCCAAACACCCCGGGAGAAGTATTACAGCATAAATAATAACAAATATCAACCGTGTTTATGACAACTGAGAGTGCAGACTGAAGGCTGAACTCACGGAATTTAATTAGAAGGCTCTGACCTCATCGGGCTGAATGAAACAGTGACAGAGTGATTTTGCAAACCTCCTCAGAGTAGCTGTTACCTCTATACATCACCCTTTCTTGTTTAATAAGCTGTTCCATGTGACTAAGAAAGTAGGCAAAGGTTAACATAGATAAATAGCTGCATTTTATCCTCCACAGATAAACAATTATGCCTAAGGTCTCAATTACAAACACCCTACTGGTATTCTTCTTTGTTTGCTAAGTTGTTTGTATTGTTTTGCAGATAATTATTTCCAGATAAGGAGAAAAGAATGAAATACTTAAGATTCAATGTGACCCTCTGAAAAAGAAGGCCAGAATGCATCTAGATATTTTGTGTAAAAATTGACTCGAAGTCGGAGACTCTAAAGGCTTGCTGTGATGTAGGTGTTGAGTGACGATATGAGATGCCCTAGGGTATCTTTCCTAATCCTCAGGCACCTCTCCAGTAGGCAATCAGAATCCTACTTCAGTCAATGAACTGTGCCCTGTAGCTCAGCAGTGCCTGCAGGGCTGCTTAAAAACCTGGAGCAGATCCTGTGAGGAACCAACAACTCACAGCAGCAGCGGACCTGCGGTATCTTTCCCAGTTAATCTTTCCTTCAGCCATGCCACCCACTTGCAACATGTCCAAGATTGGAGAACAATAGAATGTGGGTTAAATTGCCACTCCTGATTCCCTATTACATGAGATATTTGTTGCTCACATGTAAGGTCCTGAGGAAGGTAGGTGCAACATATGCATCCATGCAGCAACCAATTTGTAAAAGAATGTAAGAAGCAGCTGTTAGAATAAGCCACCTAAAACTTCCTTCCATACCGTACTCCACACTATTTACTTAGGAGTTAGGCTGTAGAAATGTCATTTCAGAAGTAATTGTAGGACTGAACATCTGCCCTAGAGGCTGAATTCAGAAAGTACAGCCAGGGCGAAGTATGTTAAGACACTGCAAACAAGAACTTCTACAGGTGCTGGAAGAAATATATATATATATATAAACACACACACGCTTAAAAATGACGTATTTATTGACTCACATATCTCCCTGTGACTGCTTGCAGTGATTATTACAGATTTTTATCTCTTGAATTTTACAAGAATTCTAACCAGCAACACAAATTAAAATACTGTAAAAATTCCTAGAAAACCAGGAAGCCCAGCACCTACCAAAATTATGAATGTTGTAGTTATTCTCAGTGTAGATGGACTACAACTATAAAGCAACACACTTATGGGCTAGGCCCAGTAGTTGGGCATGTGCTATGCTGAAAACTTCAATTTTTGTAAAGTTCTCCTCTAGATTCAGTCTTCTGTTATTTGGTTGTAGCATTGTAGCTATTATTATTGTCCTTCCTTTTTTTTTTTTT
>VWZV01011460.1:1047055-1068465 GCA_013397155.1 Irena cyanogastra
AATTCTGTGTTTGGCATGCTTGCATTTGATTTGTATATACGTCTGTTTTTTGAAATATTACCCCAGGTCCCTGACATAAAAGTCTTTTGCATCTGGCACCTGTGCAGGTGCAGAAGTCTTTGCCAGTTTTTGATAAATAGGAGAGTACCTCAGGAAGCATGAATCCAAAAATAATTTTATCAGAACAGTATTGGATTGTTGAGGGCTGAGTGGTATTACTTAAAAAGATGACACAGGGACCTTTGTAACACAGATTTGTTGTTCTTCTCTGATCAGAACTCTAAGCTTGGATCACTGATGTGATTTACAGAGTACATCCCCTCCATTACTCGCAGGACAGACACTAGCTCATACTTGTCTGAAGATGTCTAAAGCTTTGACTTACAGCAGCCATTCGGATTCCTCTGCTGGAACACGCAGCCGGCAGGACCAAACTTCGATGCGATGTTTCACCAGCGTATGAGCAACTGTCCCCACTCCTTCATCCCTGGGTGGCTGGGTTCCAAACCCTCTCACGAAGCTCACTTTGCTGTTACATACTAGCAGCAAGACTCATTTCTACTCATTATTTCTGGTAACACCTTTCTGATGGTGCTTTGTAAAGTAGCAGGCAGAGTAATCCATGTGCTCTGTGAATTCTGACCGTGATGAGCCGTAAGGACCTTTGCAAGACTGAAATGCTTCACTTCTACAGTCAAGTACTTGGGTTCACAGCTAATTTCAGACCCTCAAATAACACTGATCTGCTACCAGATGCATAATTTCCCTCAAGAGAAGATCTAGCCGAAACCTTGGAGGGATTACACATTTTCATAAATGTATAGGACAAATCTAGAAATACAAACACAGCTTGAGTTAGAGCTCTGTCTTTCCATAACTTACATTTTTGATCTTTCTCCATCCAAACTGAGTTTCTCCTTATTAGCTAAGTACACGAAGTACTTTAGCCAGATCTCTTCATTTACCTCTGTATTTGTAACAATTTTCCTGCCCTATATTTTTTCCCTGTAATCAGGGCTCCAGCTCATCATCACTCATTATATGCTAAGGTGACACGATTTCTTACAAATTGACGTTGCTTTCTGCAACTTTACATCCTAATTCCTAGGAGACCTTTACAACCTTTTTCTACTCCCACCAAATGCTCCTCCCATGTTCTTCATATTGTCTTTACCAGTACACTTGCAACCTGATACTCCCTGCCAATACATCCCGGGGACAGCCTGGAAGAGCTGTTCTTTAAACACAATGCACCAAATTATCTCTCCCAATCTTCTCATTACCATTGAAGAGAACTCTCAGGTAACAAATGGGTTAGCAGTTCTAACGCCTTTGCTCTTTGTCTTTTATGCATGCCCTTCTTAAGTCATTATCGAGCTAGTAAAGGAGGTTTTACAGTATCAGTTATACTGGCTGGATTTTTCATTAGCTTTATTTTTTACTTCCTTTATCAAGCATTCAGGAATCATGGCACCCATGTGTTGCTTAGTTTAATTCCCAAGGAGATAATAGAAGACCAGATGATACACAGAAGCCTAAAGGGGTCCCAGCTGAGTATTTGTAGCTGCAGATGCTCCTATAATCTCAGCTGCCACCATCAGTTATTATTGCATGATGGTCTGAGTGCACCACCGCTTTATTTTTCATCTCTAAAGGTAAAATATCATCTTTGTTACCTAGTAAGCATGGAAGACACAAAATTAATGCTCTAAATTCTGTGCACAGACTCCATGTTCCTTCCTGCCAGTATCTTGAAGGGAAAAAAAACTCCGACCAACAACCTATGAATATTGCTAGGGACCGAGTTGTTATTATTATTATTAACACCTTGGGATTTTTATCATGTCCTTAGGTAAGTGCTGGCTGTTGCAACAAATGTTCACGTATGTGTGCCCCAAGCTTAGTGGGATTCTGGATTTCTTGTCTGCTAGCTGGCATTTCAAATCCTGCAGGATATTTTTTCTTCCTTTGAGTAAAGGAAGCTTTTCATTAAGGAAAGCAATTTTAAATTCTGAGTATCAAGTATTTTGCAGTTTTATATGAGCTGATGTCTCCCGACTATATGAAAACAGATATCTGGGAGGCTCTTTATGTCAGCTTCTTTTAATAGTTGCTGATTCTGACCCTAGTGGATCAGAACATCCTTATGCATAGGCAATTCTGTTTCAGATAGGCATGATTGCCTCCATAGAGCCAACAAATATTATCCAGCTCGAGATCCACCTGGAATCAGAGTTTCTCACCAAACTTCTTGAGGCCACGGCAAGTAACTCAGAGCTGAAACTCCTCTAGTTTTTCACTCAGTTAATTAACAGTCTCTCCAAGCATGTGTCTATATGTGAGGGTGGCAATTAACAGCTGCTACTTTTAATAAGACTCTAATTTCTGCTTTCACATTTGTAAATATACAAATACATCTGCTGCAGTCTTATCCATCATGCTATTGACCTTCTCTAACAGATTGTGAAATTCTCTGTGTTAAACTGTTCTTTGACCTCCTTTTCATGAAGGATTTGCTCATTTTTTGCATAGTTTCCTCTCTATTTCTGAATTAGTATTCTGTATTTGTCACAGGATCTCCTGAGCAAAAATGAGGGAAATTGATGATAGACTCCTTAATGTACAGAACTACAAATTTTCCTTCCTATAGTATAAATTCTACTTCCTACAGAAGTTTTCAAAGCTGCATCTGGTCACAGGATAGTCTTTGCTGTCTTGGTAACGTTGCTTTGGTCCAGTGTGTTTTGAAGCATTTTGTTTTGAGGATTTGTTTCTTGGGTTTTTTTTGTTTGGTCTTTTTTTTAACCCCGCGTGGCTTTTCTAAAAATAATTGTGAGCCATAGGCCTGGGAATTGGCAAATAGTAGAAATGTTAAATAAAATTTGACCAGAAAATCCACTTTGAACACACTCCCCTCTCTCTATTTTCTTTCTTCTTTACAGTCTAAAGGAAGAGTCTGACTGATCTGTCATGAACTGTAGGGAAAACAGGAGAATCTTGAATAGAATTTATATAAAGTATTCAATTCCATCCTATGACAACTTAAGAGGCATAGTCATTTCACTTGAAGATGGGAGACAGGTATGAAAGGATTATCCAGAGCTCTTTCCACGATTTAAGAAAGGCTGCCCTACTTAACAGGATAGTTAGCTTTTCTGCTGCTTGAACTGGGAGATACAAAAGAAAAAGTACCCGAGGAAGCCTTAGGAAGCAAGGAATTATGAGGAGTTCCAGTGGAGAGCAGCTAAGAAATCAATAAAATGTTCCAGAAGTTCCTCCAAGCTATGAGAAGAAGGAGACTTCTGAGGAAGAAAGCCAAGGACCCAATGTTAAAAATCTGACAGAAGCCCAAAAGACAGCAACATTGACTTCAAACTCTCTTGATCTGTCTGCCTGACTTCTTGATGGAAGGGAGAAAATCAAGAGTGCTTTCTCTGGGAACACTAGGGAAGAGTTATACTCGGAGGTACTGAATTAGGCACTGCTGCCATACTTGCCTGACTAGTACTTACCAGCACAGTGATTTGGTCTTCACGGGGCAATGGTGGTCACCCCACACCATTCCTGATACCATCTCTCTGTAGTTTGGGCTTGCATGATCTCTGCCTCCAGATCTTGATCTCCTTCCCTGGCCCCAAGTGACCACCAGGCAAAAAGGTCTCCGAGGATTCCCTAGGACTAGTGTGCAGGGCAGGGTGAATGCTGCATCCCAAGCTGGCATGTGATTAATGGAAGGGCTGACCTCCTGACCTGCAGAAAGGCTTTTAGGAGAGGGTGACCTGCAGAAGGCAGCGTAGATGGCCCAGCTTTGTCAAAGGCTTTGTACCCCAGCACTGAAATAAGCAATGTGGGAAAGGTGGCTTTAGGCATTTTAAATCAGGCAGGGGAACAGTACTGAAGCTTTGAAACTGATTAAGCAAGTAGAATGCAGAGCTGAGTCACTCTGTATTTGTCTCTCCCTGTGCATGTGTACATATATAGATACATATTTTTGTAAGCGTGTGTGTGTGTTTGAGTGAGGATATGAAAAAAGAGGCATTCAGTTCCAAAAGCCACTGCAATAACGAATCGCGAGCTGAAGCTGTCACATCATATGAAACAGATCCAGAGAACACGTGAAGACACAGTCTCAGATATTTTAAAACTTCTCTTCAGTGTTTTGCTCACATTTGGTAGCATTTAAATCTGATATCCTTTATGTTGTTTTTTTCCTGAAACCAGCTTTACCCTTTTGAAGCAATGTTTGATGAAAATGCAAAAATTCTTGGCTCACAAAAGATTTTTTTTTAATCTCCCAAAGTCATATCATGCAGATTCATGCAGTGAAAAAAACCCGCTGATGTTCTTATGAATAAAAGAAGGATTAGGAAGATTAAAACACACACCACCAGACTCGTTGAAAAAAGGCTCAAGTACATGATACAGCCTTCTGCACATCTTTGCCTTGAGGATCACAGCTGAAACTGTTCTTGTCTTTGCTTTTGGGTACTTCAGAGAGATGCCGGCTCTGGATCCCCCATATTGAGCTTTTCATAAAAGTTGCTGTAAAAAGGACATTGCAAAGAGAATGCTGCTGAGTGAATGATCAAATTTTATTTTATTTATTTATTTTTGTTATTACAGCCAGATGTTGCCTCAGGAAGTTGAAACAAGGAGTCAGGAACTGACAGTTTAATAATTAAATTGGGAAAGTTGGCAGGTCTCCTGCTACTTCCTCTAATACATAGCATCTTTGAATGAAAGTGTGCAGTATCCCAGTGGCACTCCTTCCGAACTGGCTCATCCATTACTGGGTAATGATTTTCCGTCGAGGCAACAGCAATGCACAGGGCCTATTACACCAGCTACATAAAGTTAAAAAGACATTATGACTAAAGCTTTCACCGTGGCTCTTACCAACATTTCTATACAAGAGTGCCTAACACTGACATGTGTTTATTAACACTTAATAATGTTTATATAATTCTTCCTTGTGCTCATTACAGCTGTCAAAAATCTGAATAGAGGGTGTTTTCATCTGTTTTAACTCTCGAAGACTTTGCAGTCTCTAAGCTGAGACCATCAGCAGCTGAAAGGATGCTGAAGGCCCAGTCAGTTCCTGTACTGCTGGGATGGAAGGCTTGAACCCGTTGCCCACCTGAGCACCATCACACCTTTTCTCCCTCTTTCGGGATTTCTTCCCCAGCAGGAGTTCTTAACACTTCTCACTGCATGCTCTGCTCCCCGTCGGACCCACACACCTGCAGAAGGCATGGAGAGCCACTGCAGCCGGAAAGAAAGAGGAGGCACGGGGGCCGCGCTGAGAGTCCGATGGAAGAAAAACTATATCCAGAGGCTGCGGGCAGAGCACTCGTGGGGTGAGAGGTCGGCGGGAGGGGGTAAGCCCGTCCCGTGCCCCGGTCCCTTGCGCTGGGCGGAAAGAGGGACGGGCGTACGACTGCCCCAGCCGGGGCTGACCGCGGTCGATCTGGGAAGCGCCTGACAGCGTCCGGAGACCAGGGGGGCGAGCCCTGGGGTGCCCTGTCCCGCCCCGCACCTGCCCCCCGCCGCGGAGCTGCCGAGCGGGACGCGCGCCGGAGGGATCCCCGCNTGCCTTCTCATCCACAGACAAAAGCGCGCCCGAGGCGCGTCGGGGGCTGGTTTGGAAGCATGGAGCGCCGGGCTGTGCTCGGGACCCTGTCAGCCCGGCACCTTCTCCTCGGCTGCGGCTGCTCTCCTGCGGGGCGGCGTTGGCCTGAATGAACGGCTGTTTTGGCGGAAAATTAAAAAAAAAACCAGAACAACCCAAACCCCAAAAACTTGGTGTTTACAGATGTGGTTAAAACGAGGCAATGGGTCTCGGCAGCGCTTGCTGTGCAGGGTGGCTCGGTGTGCGAGAGCAGAGCCCCAGCGATGTGCGCCTTGTGGCTGAGATTCCTGCGCAGGGAGAGCCGCGGTGCCCGTCCTTCAGCCAGCTGCGCGCCTCACCTCCCGCTACTTCTGCGCCCCGGTAACTCGGGCAGCGGCCGGGCAGGCGTGCAGGGCGGCTCTCCTGCGCCTTTTGGGAGTGAAAGTTCAGTTTTGCGGCTCCTCTCCTCGCCGGAGGATATTGTTGGGACGCGGTGGCTGTGCGGCTGGAGCAGGGATTACTTCTGGGTGAGTGAGGCTGGCGGTGTGGATCTGCTGGATCCCTTCTGCTGCCTGGCAGGGAGTGATCCATGGTTAGCAAATACAGGAGACTCGGCAGTGTGTGTGCGTGCGTGTCACAGGCGATGCAAGAAGGTAACAGGAATGCTCTTCATGCATTTCTGGTGTTTTCTAATGGCGCACTGTTATTCGTATGTAGAGTGACAGTTTGGTCGTTTGGATCTGTGGCAGAATTTTGCTGGTTTGGATAATGTTGATATTTTGCCTTTGGCCGAGACGTGCTTTTAATAGCATTTAAGCAAACTGTGTGTAACAAAAAAGGGCTAAATTATTGGCAATAAATACGGTCTAACTTTATGCTTTGAAGAGAGAGGGGGACAATGGATTCTGAAAACCAAGTAGTTAATGGAGCAACACAAAATATTATTGTCCAAGGACTGTGCTAGATCCGAAGGATGCCCACCAGGACAGTAAAGCAACAGTCCAAGGAAAGGAAATTCACTGAGACTGCTCTTCTTCTCTTTCTCTTGGAAGAGTTCTCAAAAGGAAGTTTAGCAAGCATAGGTTAATTATATATGATGTTAAGGCTGACTGAAGGAATTGGATACCTAGTGCAAAAGCCTGTGCATGTGGGAGAAGCTGATTTAAGGTAAAGTGGTGTCAGTGTAAATTTAGATCAGTTGTGTCATTGTGGTGGAAGTTGCTATGTGGACATCACTTGTTTGTAGTTCTGGTTATGTCATTTGGGAAGAGCTGGAAGCAAAACTGACTAAAAAACCATTGCTCTTAAAATAAGAGCATCAGGAGTTAGTGTGTGCTTTGTTTTTTAACCAAGAAGGTTGGTTTTGATTTAAAATATTAATTAAATCATCCCTTTATGAGCCAAGCTCTGGGTAAGAGCTTGTTGTGTCAGCATCTGTCTGTGTCTGTTGTAATGATCAGAGAAGGTTGATCCTCAGCTTTTTATGTGGGTCAGCTTCCAGCGAAATATACTTTGCTAGATGAAGGGTTGCAGGATTTGTCCTTGTATAGTAGTGTCACGGTGTTAGTAAATTAAAGTGCCTCAACTTGGGTTGTCATTATGTTGTGACTAAGTGTGCTTGTGCAGAATCCAAAGTGGCTCCACCGCAGATGGTTGCACTTTGGGGTACTTTGCATCTCTTTTGCACCTTCTGCAGAGGTCTCACAGTCCTCTTGCATTTTCAGGCTAATTCACCCTAACAGCATTATGGTAAAGTGTCTCTGTTACACGTGAAAATTGGGCCCTCTCTAGGTAGAAAGAGTGGCACCACCAAGGACTGCTTTTTCATTTTCTGCTGAGGTAATTTTATCTATGTCAGTAGTAAAAGGGATTTATTGATAGAGCTTGTTTTGAGGGTAGCGGGTCTCCAGTGTGGGCGAGGTGTAGAAGGCTCAGTGTTCTCACATATACCCATTTCTGTAGAAAGAAATGAATTATTGCAGAGAATTCCTAACTGTGAGTGTCTGTAGGTGTGTACAGTAGGAGTTTGAGCCAGGTGTGCCTGAAAGGGATCGTCCATTTTCACACTTCTGTCGATATGGATGTGGTGGGTAGGTAGCACAAACTAAGTTCCTGTTGACTTCTGTGAGTTTACACATGTAAAATCAGAGCTGCAAGCAGGTTCAACCAGATCTGTGCTGATACTGGTGTTTCACCCTAGAAGTACAGTTATTTTCAAGAGAAGGATTAGTTTTCCATTACTTTGCACCCCAGGGTGGGATTCTCCTAGTAGGTGATACAAATAAATGATTAAAGAAGCTGCCACTCCTCTGTGGGATGCAATACAAAGTCCAGCCATTGTCATCCAGCTGTTATGAGCAGTTACAGAGTGCTTTTTGTTGTGGAAGTTCTTCTAACCCTTCTCAGCTAGCAGTTACTTTATGCACGAGGTTTTAATATCTTGCATGGTTTAATAACCTGTTGTTTCAGTAATATTTTGTGGTATTGAACTCTGTAAGTTATATGCATTAAATCTGTTGTCTTTCAATATCATTGACTCTCATTCATCTACTAGGAGGAGACAGTAGCTATTGAAATTCCCTAAAACAGCCTGGCTGATCTTAATTATAATAGTAGAGTCTACTGTGGTGAATATTGCAAGTGCAAACTATTGTTATAGCTTAGGCAAGATACTGGGGGGAAATTATGTCCAATATTTTCTTATTTGTAGGTTGTGTTCTAATTAAATATTCAATATTATAGGAGATGGTCTTTGACTCCCAAGACACTGATGAAATGTCAGTTAAATCATATTTCCCTCCCACGAAGCAATGTGCAGTATTCTGTTTGCTACAGTAGTGGGGAATCTTTAAGACTGGAAGAGTCGTTGAACTTCTCATTTTCTGTAATCTATAGTTTAGTTTGTATTCAAGGTAGATAGATTGGTGAATGCTGAACATATAGGAAGTACAGACATAAGGGAACAGAATAAAGCCCATTGTGAAAAAGCCAAACAAAGTACAGGAAATAGAGAAAATGTATAGAATAGACATTTACCTATAAGGAATGGGGTTTTTCTTATTTTTAGGAGCTACTCATGTTAGTGAGAGTAAAAATAAATTAATTTTATTAAGTATTTGTTTAGTTTGTTGAAGTTATACTTTGTAGGTTTTGGATTTATTTGCTACTCCAGCTGAACATTCCTCTGCTGTTCACCTCTTTGTTTTATCCTCACACAGTGAGCTTATTATTGTTAGTTTTGGTTACAGCTGTATATATTTTTGTAGCACTTTATAGCAAGTCTATAGGGCAATAGACTCTACCATATCTTGCATTTAATTTACAACTTTATTTCTCAGCAATTATAGTTAGTCTGCTGCTCAGATCAGAATTAAAATTATTTAAGTATAATTTAAATACACCAATATTACTGAAATGATGAAATGCATATGAGCTCATTCAGTTTTTCTTTTCACTAGATTTTTTGGGGTTATTTTTAGTTTTAATACAGAGTGCAAGCTGTTGCTAATTAGCATGGCACTGTGGAGGTGGTCTCTACGTAAGCTAAATGGAGAGGATAGGATGAAGAGGAGAAAAAATCCCAACCTGGAGATTTGAAAGTGCCAGTTGTGGAGGCATTAAAAAGCTTTGCACATAGAGTGGGTTTTGTTCTTTTTGTTAGACAAGTGATGGCAAAACCTTTCCAGGTCGTGTGTAAAACTTCAGAGCTGGGTCGAGTCCTGTGCCGATGTGTGTGTTCGTGCTGGGTGCAGGAGGGGGCCTCTCTCTGGAGGGGCACTGGTTTCTCTTTTACTTCTCATGCACTGCTACAACTTGTCCCCTGTGTCTAGGTGGAGGAGGACACTGTGGGGCTGGGTGCTCATGCTGTTCCAGAGTTTGCAGCAGGCTCACTAGTGAGGTGCCACTGCCATGCGACAGCTCTGGCGTGTTTGCCATGGCTTTTATCTCATGAATGCAGAATATTGCATTCAAAACTGGTGTTTGATACTGTTCTTAAATTGCTGAAGGTTATGTGTGTGGCATGGGGCATGTGTGTAATATGTACAATTCTGCCAACAGTGTGCACAAATGAATATACTGGTGTGTTTGTCTGTATAAATAGTTCCATGACTATTTTTCAGTGTTAATACGTATTGTGTTCTTGGGTGGAAGAACACAAGCATCTGCTTGGGTATCTGCATCTGCTAAGGGTGCATGTTTTGAACTTGCACAGCTTAATCTTAAGATCTGGGGCTGTTGATTGGTGGAGTATTTGGCCATCTTGATTCCAGAGGTTTTAGGTCTTGTCTAGGCAGATATGAAAAGCTTCTCCCTGTGGCAGCAATATGTAGCAAAACAATAGAAGACAAGCTCTAAATAAATAATAAATAAAATCTTTATTAAACCAATTCTTGCATATGGGGAACATCCTATGAAGTTGTATAGAAAGCTGACTTCCTTGGGTCTCTGAATGAAACCTGATTCATGCTTTGTGCTGCTGTGCATGGAAGTGTGCTCTCAGTAGCTCAGTGAGGGTAACTGATCTTCTTTTTCTTACATATCCTTCTTCTTGTAGCTGTTTTGACCTATGCCTAGATTCTCTACAAATGCTTTGGAATTAACACTGTCAAGTGAGGGGTGGGTACTGCTCATTTCATCAAAGTAATGCAGTGCATTCTATCTCAAAGATTAGGAACTGTTTTTCTTTAAGGGAGTGTTCTAACCCATGGAATTAGTACATGCAAATATTTTAGTGTTAGGTACTGTTTGGAAATGTTAATGAAAATTGTAAAAGTAATTAATTAAAAAAATCCTGCTCTTTAAAGCAGGAACTTCTATCTAGAGTTCAAAGAAAAGTCAAAGGAAGTTACACATCACATGTCTTTTATTTTTCTGGGGTCAGCTGCAGGAAGCTGTATAGCTACATTCTAAACCACGGTAAACTTTTTTTTAAATGTTGATTTTTTTTCTTTGTACTCTTCAAAAAGTACTGTTTCAGGGTGTTTAGGTGATCTGAGATGCCACTCAGTGCATCATCTTGTCAAATCCTTTATGCTTGCTGCTTCTCTGAGGTTGCCCTCAGAACTTTCTTTGGGATCAGAAAGTGAGGTACCAATGGTGCTGTCAGTGTCAGGGGACCTGTAAAGTAGTGTTATGTGATCAAGGTGAAATGTGTGAAGGGCTTTGTTACATTTTCATAAATCATTTAATCTGGAGCAGCCAGCTTGTTTCAGTTGGTGTCTGGAGCACACAGCATACAGGGAGATGCTGAGGGATCTGGGTTTGCCCAGCCTGGAGATGAGAAGATGAAGGTGAATTGTTACCTTCCATTTCCTAATAGGCTGTTTTGGAACAGAGAGCAGTGCTCTTCTGTGAGGGGGACAGAGCAAGGATGAGGTGCAGTTGTCCCATATGGAAATGGAGCAATTCTGACTGGGCATAAGGAGAAAGACTTAACAATCAGAATGGTTAAACTCTGACCCGATGTCTGTGGAGGTTGCAAGATTTGACCTTGGAGATTCAGAAACATGACTGGACAAGACTCTGAACAACTTGTTCTAACTTGGAAATCAGCACTGCTTTGACTGAGAATTGGAGGCCGTGGCCTCTAGAGGTCCTTTTCAGCCTAAATTATTCTGATTCTGTAAGAAGATTTCCTGCAGAGAAAATAAGTATTGTAAAAGTTATGCTAAATAGTCTTTTAAATTACATTCTTAGGATGAAAGAGCTGTTTGTGGGATCAGCCCTTTGTGTAGTATTCACAGCCAAGATAATTTTGAATAAAAGTGGATAAAGAGCACGTGCAAAGGAACAAGTTTAGATTGTCGGGCAAAGTGCTGCTGCCTTGACTAGTCACAGACTTGCTGCTGTGTGTTGAGAAGAGCTCTGACAAATAAATGTGACACAGGTCAAGTGGTAGTTTTTGCTAGACTTGGCTGTGGGTACTGTTGGTGAGTTCTTCACAAGTCTGGGAAGGCATCTAGCATACAAAATTTGATGACTCTTATACTTTGATGAAAAATGTTGTTTGTTTTTTTTTTTTTTCTGACAGAATGGCTACTGAAACTCTCTAAGATTGATTGTTCACATTTACTTTGTTCCTGATGTGATGAGAGTACTCTGCGTTGATGGAGTTGCTCACTGTTGTTATGTTTGACCGTTTGTTTTTTGAGTCATTTCCCAGAACTAACGGTGCAAAGGTGGGCAAAATACCACCACTACTTGTCTCAGGCATCTGTGTGAGGTCTTAGTGATGTCACCATAGATTTGGCCTTCAGACTTCAATTTGTCCTTGAGTTAGTGATGACCAAAGAATCTGTGTTGTGTCAGTTGTAATCCTGCCAGTGTTATTCATTCAAAACGTATCTCACTGAAATAACGTGATCTTTGTATATTGATGTGTGTATGTTCAAAGTGGAAAGTTCTGTAGTGGAGAACAAGTTGTATTTGTTATCCTTTACCTATGTGTGAGACATAAGTCTGTCTATGTATGTGTGCAGACATGATACATTCCTCCCTTCTCTGAAAATAAGCAACAGTAACTCCCCTGCTGTTCCCCCAAACAGATGTGTTTGAGGTTTTTTTTTGCAATTGACGTTAAATGTGTTTTACCAGTACTTGAGTTAGATATGCTAGCTGTGACTCAGGTTTAAGACTCCTGTTCAGCTTTTCAGAAAGGGTGTCAGAGACAGCCTATGTCTAATCAGCAGCAGTGTAAGTAGATGTTATCAATCTAGGCTGCTGTATTTTCTCTGGAGGCCAGATTAAGAGCAGCCTTTCTGCAGAGGTACAGGGAGCTTGTGTGAAAGCTTGAATGATTGCTGTCAGTGCTCCGTAGGATGCACAGACTTCCGTGGCTTTTCTCTCCAGGGGCTGCCTACCTGTGCAGGCCAGAGGATGGCAATTGAGGAGCACATGAAGGAAAGCAAGCTGTTGCTCAAAGGAGTATCAGTCAGGAGATATGCTATCTTGTACTGCCTACAGGGAAGGGAAACTGCAGCTCTTTGCTCTGTCCCTTTCCTTCCTTGTGCTTTTGTCTTTAATATTCTTAGCTGTATATATTTTATTGTTTTTTAGCGTTGAGTTTCAGACTTCTCAGCTGTAAGTCAGACTTCCAAAAGGACCTGAGAAGGACTTAATCAAGAAGTATTAGTATTGAATCCCTTTTACCTGCTCTGTGTATTTAAATCATACTCGGAATGTGTTTTCCTGTATTGTACACAGATTAAAGGAAATGATGATTCCTCTAATTTTCAAATGAAAGGTGAAATGCATGCCTTGTTGAGGAAGCATAAAAAAAAGGCCAAATATGACTAGAATCAGATGAGAAATCTGAGAGCGGCTCTGTTGATTCTAACAATATTGTGTTATGGAGACAAAATATGTACAAATCAGGCTGGATTTTTGGGTTGTGTTTTACAATTAATTTTAAGAACATTAAGTGTGTATCTTTGATTTGGAGTATTTCCTTATTTGGGAAGCCAGTAGAGAGAAGTGTTTTCAGAGTAATATTATGAGTACTAAGGCCTAGACAGGCAGAGCACTTTGTTAGTTCAACACTCATTGTTTTGAACTGCTGCTGATAGAGAGGGAAAAAATTGTCTTTTGTGGCTGTAGTTTCTTCACTCTGGTAGCATTTGAGACCAGGAAATTCTCTGCTGAAGATGAAGGACAATATGGAGCAATCCCTTTTCCATTTTTCTTTCTTTTCCTCTTTTGACTATGGTCTCGTCCTGCTTTTCTTGTTGGGCAGGAATGGTTTGAGAGAAACAATGCCCAGTTGGTTCAAAAGGTAAAGGTCATGTGCTGAAATCGCATTTCCCTTTTTTAAAAAGGTGGTAGAATATTCTTGTGTTGATGGTTCAGCTGCAAAGGTGTTCCAGGTTTTTCCAAAGTTAAGCTGAGTAAACTGGGAGAAGTTAATTAAATATGCTTGGTGTTAATGCAAACATGGTTGACTGCCCCTGGAATTCCCTTTGGTGCTCACAGGGAATTTTGGCAGGGACAGCTGTTTCTTCCTTGAGATGGAATTGAGGTCAGTGTTGCAATTGATAGGGGTAGGAAAGGAAGCGTGGAACAAACCTGAGACACCGCATTGAACGGTCTGGTTTTGATTTCTCACTTGTGGATATTGGAGATGCTGTTAAGATGTTCTCTGATTTTGCTTTGAGTGTCATTGTTCTGGTGATGACTATGTTTGCCTCATTCCTTCAGAACTTCATTTTGTAACTGTTCTTTCCCTATATTCTTCCAGGATATCAAACTGGCTTAGGTCCATGAAGACTACGTTGGTGTCAAGCTCCTTCTGACTTGCCTCCAGTCTCAGGAGCAAAGGTACAGTTAACAGGGGTAAGTTAAAATCCACTCACAGAACCCCCTGGAGGAAATGGAGACTTTAATTAGTGCCCTCTCCTTTGCATGGCAGTCTCTGGTACATTTCTTCCTTCCGAGTTGCTTCGTCCATGACAGCAGGCTATTAGTGACAGAGAAAGGGAAATCCAAAAAGTGGAGTCACTTTGAAACTCTAGTGGAAAGTTAAATGAATAGAGCACTTACAGGGCAAATAGTGATGCAGGCTCTGTGTGTCAGGAAAGCACTTTGAAAGTGAAAAGTGCCCCCCTGTTGGTTTGGTCTCCTTTTAACTAATCTCTTTGAAAATCTACTTGGAATCACAGTTGAACTACCGTGATAAAATATGTTTTTGGTAGATAAAGTTGAAGTAATATACACATCTAGCAATTGCTAGTGTTGCTGGAAATAGTAAGTGCATGTTGTAACAAACACAAAATCCCATTTCTTGTTCCATCCTAAGGGCAAAGTACCCTTGGTGCAAAGCCCAGGGGACCTATATAGTCATTAACAGATGGAAGGGGACATTAATCTTCTACCCACAAATCTGCCCCAGCACATAAAGCAGGGAGCGTCTGTTGTGAGGAGTGCTAGAGGTTGTATTAAACATGATAGTACAGTTTATAATCACAGTGCCAGCCACTCTTTCTATACATTGCTATGTTTTCTTGGTACTCTGTGTCTCTGGATTTCACTTTTTCTATCTATATGCAATAGCAAGTGGCAGTGTTTCTGCTTTTTGAGGTTCTGGCAGAATATTCTTCCAACACACTTGAAATTTCTCTTTTGCTGTAAGCACTAGAGTATGTTAGGATATACTTTAAGTACTTTTTTTGTAGGGAGAAATGTATCCTTTTTGTTTGTCATTCAGTCTTTCTCATTTGGCAGTCAGCTAAGAGAGGCATGGTTAATGAGGTATCTCAGCATCATGTTCTTATGGGAGCATAGTTAAGGTTAGGAGTATGTCCAGTCTCCAAACTGCCTAGTGAGCATTCTGTATTTGGAAACAAATGCCAGCTGGCAGTGGTTGAGGAGTGCATGCTTATTCTGCTCTTGGATAGCCAAAACATGCTCCCTGCTGTGTGCTTTTGGCAGCTTTGCCCTGTCAATATGTCTCAAATGCCAGTAGCATGTCCTCCTTTCCTCCTCCTTAGTGCATCCTTATAGGATGCTCCTTAGTGCATCCTATAAGGCATGATTTAGCCTAAATAAAAATGTGCCTCTGTTAGACTTGGTAATGTATGGAAAGAAAGAGACTGCTTATTTTTGAAAATCAAAGTCTTTTTGAAACACCTGTAGTACATTTCTACAGTGGAAATAAAATGATGATTAATGTGTTTTCCTATAATTGGTGGTAAATTTGCTTTAAATTTCCAAAGATCTGATGATTTTTGTGACATCAATTCTTAGGCACAGTACGCTGAAAGTTTTGTGTGATTTGTTCTCAATGAGACCACTGGTTGGAATTCCAGACCTCAAGTTTACTTCATATTTTATTTAGTTTTTATTTATGTATAAAGCATATTAAGTTTATTTGGAGTTCTAACTGTACTTATCTGGTCATTGTATTAATTATATTAGTGGTCAAATTAACTGCATTCATTTGTAGTCTGAACATAAGCATCACCTCATTACCTTTCTTTTTATTTTTGGATTAAGTCAGTGGATGTCTAAAGTGGCATATTTTATTGAAAAGATACCTTACATGTAGGCAGACTGACTCTTAAAATCAAATGTTGCAAATCATAAGATAGTTTGGGTTAGAAGGGACCTTTAAAGTTTCTCTACTCTTTGTGCTTAGTTGAATTATGTGAAGCAGTTCATGAATTGTGGTGCATTGGATACAAATTCTTAAGAATCTGAAGGTAAATAAATTCAGTCTATGTTTCTTTGTCATTTTTTCTTCAGTGACAGTATAACAAAATGTAAAAAAAAGCATAGTTTGACAAAAAGGCAAAACACCAAAGATGTTCAATGCAACACTCACGCAACTGTTTTTAGAGTTAAGTCAACTCTGAATACTGTTTATATTTAGGGTAGAGTAAGCAAGCTGTGCTTAGAACTTGGCTTTAGAAATACCTACATATTTAAGCTTTGTATTGCTTTTCCTTCAAGAGGATTGAAGCAGCCTGATACCACTGTCATGTAACTTTCTCCCTCTCTCTGGCAAGAAGAACTCAATTCAGTTTTTTTCAACAGTTAATCTAAAATAGTACAGGTTTCCTTGTAAGTACTTTGTCCCTTCCATCAACCAGCTATATCCTGAATATCCAAGGGGCATGGGCACCTTTGTTTAGGCACTTGTATGCTTTCATTGTTGTCTGTGCTGTAGTGGAGTTAGGAGTCAAATCTTGCTGTGATCTGTGTTCATGAAGCACCGCTGCACGTTGGTTGACTGTATTCATGCTCTAAAAAAATCCTTGGGTATGACGTGCAAAAAAGGTATTTTAGAAAGTAGGTTGCAAAATCAAACCCTCAGAAGTTGTGAAATGTCAGATTTATGTTATTTTCTTCTGTGCCTGTAATTGATGCAAGAATATAGATCTTGCAGCTTTAATTTCACCACATCCTAATTGGATAACTTTTACGTTAAAAAAATGTGTGGAATGGTTGTGGTACTTTGTAAATAGCACAGTACCATTTATGTAGGAGGGAAAAGAGTATTCATGGAAGAATGATTATAGAATTTGGTACTAAGTTATTATGTACATGTAGAAGATAAACAGAATTGGTTCAAAAGAATTTAAATTCCATGTCGGCTAAATATATTTGCATTATATAAACTTCATGTGTAACATAACTGTTTTCACTGAAGTTTCTCCATTTATGCTGGTGTTGAATTCTGCCTCTAGTCAAAAAGAACTTTTAGAAAAAGTTCTGCCAACACAGTTTTTTGTCTTGGAACAGATTTGAGGCTTGCCAGCAGTGTTATTTCTTCTGAGTTGCAGGAGCAGCTCTAGTTACATGCCAAAATATGGTGTTATTTTTAAGCTGAAAAATAAATGAAACCTATGTAGAAATGGAAACTTTACTGAATGCCAAATTCTGACCACGTCACTCCCATTGGAACCACTAGGACCAATTTTTGCAGTCTGCACTGTCTTTATAGCATTGAGTTATTTCACAATGTGGGAAGTATTGGAAGAAATGAGTGTAAGAAAAGCAGGAAATCTGCCAAAGTCCATGCCTTTTTTAAAAAAGTTGTTACAACCTACTTGCTGAGATATGTTTTATGCAGATATCAAATTTAACCAGGTTTCAGTTATGGCCAACCACCCTCCATTTCAAAAGTGTTATTCTGTAGAGAAAAGGGAGATTGAAAATTTTCAATACCTAAATATTTAAAAAAATAATCATAATTTCATGATTTTGGCCTGTTTTCCTAACGTAGTTAGACCTATGAGCTTGGAGGCTCTGTCTGTCAGGCTTCTTTCCTTCCCATTTTTCTTATTTTTTAAAGTGTTTGTCCGATGTCCAAAGCAGAATTTTAAGGTTAGTTTCAGTAAGACAGGGGTTAAAACAGGGGTTGGGAAAGGGAAATACAGTATTCAAAAAGTGATTGGTTTGCTCCAAGACTATCTTCCTCAGATACTAACCCTGGTAAAAAAGGCCCAGGTGTTTTGCCTCCAGCAGTGTGAAAGCACTCAAATCCGTTGAGGGCTTTGAGAAGAGGCTCTAGTGATTTTGGACAGTTGTTGACTTTCAGCTTGTGTGAAAAGGATAAACAGGTCTGTTATCTCACCATTCTGTGGAAAAAAAAAGGAGGCAAAAAATTGTGTTATTAATCCAGAAGACTTCCCGAATGTGTTGCATCTGGAGTCTGAACTTGGTCTTGTGCTGAAGATTTCAGAGCAGTTGCAGAGGTAAGTACAATCGAGCTGACCTCTGCGAGTATCATGAATGCTAAAGGAGAAAGCAGTTGCCATTCTAGCATTTTGAAGGCATATTCAGCCAGGTGGTACAGATCAGCCAAAAGTCTACTAAGGCCTGAAATGTTCACTGGTTTTGACAGCTGAGCAGTTGTTCTGGCTGTGTCACCAGGCAGCTGTGGTCCTACTGTCCGTGGCTGAAGGATATCTCATTGCCTAGCACAGCTCTGTGCACTTGGCACTAATGTGTTTGTAGATCCATGCAGCTGGGCAGTGTGCTGGCACCCAGGGCTTTTATTGCCACTTCTCAAGAATGACTTGTGAAGAGCATTATTAGCAGTGTACCTGCTTGGGAATTGCATAGGATTGCATAGTCATGCCTAGGATTACAGTCGAGGCTGGTGTGGTCATCTGCCCTTCCAAACCTGCTCTGTTTTGGTACTGAACTTTTCATTCTGCAGAGCATAAGCTCTTATTTGAGGAACTGAATTCACCTTGGGTGGTGCATAGCCCTTCTTAGACTGGAAAAAAGGCATGATGAATTTGTGTTCTGAGCAGAGGTAGCCCCTTGGCTCAGATGACAGGTTTTAAACATGGGCCTCTTGCTTTGTGCATTTACACTGCTTTTGTGATGGACTGGTAGTACCACTTCTGCTTGCAGTAGTGTAATATTTGATACTTTTATCTCAATTCATAAGGTGGTTCTTCATTTTGTACCTAAAGGGAATTAATAATAGTCTTCTGTAGGCTTTCTGACAGGGCACAGTCAGCCCTAGGGATCTTTGACTGTAGTAATCTCATTGACAGAAGATGTAACTTGCCATAAATTGGATTTCTTCTTTCTGAACCTTGGAATGACCTATGAGTTTTAGAAATAAATTAAGATTCAGGGTGTCAAAAGGCAGTTAGAGACTAAGCTCCAACTGACTGAATTTGGTGCATAACTCATATTTTTATCTTTACAAAGCTTAATTTTTACTTGGTGTGTATGGTGTTGGAGGAGGCAGCAAAGGAGTTACTTTCTACTACTTGGTTCTGTAATTATAAATACACTGACTTTGGTATGAGAAACATCAGACAATAAGTCTTGGTGATGGTTAAGTTAATTCACTCTTAGAAGTTCAATAATTCATCTAAGAAGTGTCAGCAGCTGGGTCTTGTTAATGGTAAGCCTTTCATTTCTGTTAAATCAATTGTGAATAATAGGATCCTTCAGAGAAAAATGATGAAGTAAGCATTGATTTCCAAATTGGGTGTCTGATATTGGAGCATTAATAAAATCTAGAGCAAGCAGGCAACTAGGACCTCATACACTCTGATCACCTAAGTAGTAATCAGAGAAAATCAATATTTTTTTTGTATGGTGCTAGATCTGTTAACATTTCATTTGTCATCATTCATCATTGTGTCTATAATTTCATTTTTATAATTGCTTGAATTTTGGGGGGCTTAATAGTATGCTTTGAATCAAGCATTTACTGTCAAGCTTTTGTGAAACAGATGTGGCATTGCCATATTGTCTATTCTTTGCTAGCTGTCTGTCTTGCTATTTCTGGGCTTTTAATAGCAGTGGGCAAAGTAAACTCTTATGTAATTTCAAACGGGGTTAAATTTTCTTAGAGGAGTTCCGTGTGGACTTCCTGGAGTCCTCTGTTATTCTCTTTCTCTAAGCTGTGAGGGACTGTGTTGCTTCTGTACAGTCACACTCAGCCTCACAGAGGTGTGAGGAATATCTCCAGGAAGATGGTAAGGAAGATGATCAGTTGTCGGGAGCATCTTCGGAACAGTCAGACTTCTGGCATGGTTTCCTCTGGAACATCTTCCTTGGACTCCTGTTCATCAGCTACAGCTTCTGGCTCTGCATGGGTTGTTCCAGCCTGTCTTGTGTTGTTGAAGAGGGCTGTGACTGACTGGATGTGTCAGAGGAGGTGACCAACGCTGACATGGCCGCATTCTGGCCCTTGATATCTTTAATACAGAGAACCAAGTTTTGGTGACAGGAGCATCAGTGAGTGATCTGAGAGGGAGTAGTTGGTGGTAGTACATCCCACCAAGCCATTTGTGGGTGGGATACCTGCGTACCTTGTTCTTCTAGCCTCAGAGTCCATTGGGTTTTGTAATGCAGTGTGGAGGTTACAGACTTGTGAGTGTGGGGTTTATTTGTTTATTTTTTTAAATTGCATTTGAAGGCTGTGTTCAGTGGGTATTTAGAGCTGCTAAGTGCTGGCTTTTTCTATCCAGTATTGTGCTTACCAGTGATCCTATTTTCTTTAAAGCTGTATTGCATTGGTATGGAAACCCACATGCAATCAAATCTGCTTGCTGTTGAAGTCAATAGAAGTTGAGGCTAAAACTGGACCAGGATTTGGCCCATAAAGCATAGTAAGAAAATTTAACAGTTATAATAAAACTCTTAAGGCAAATAAAATGTTCTAGCAGGTGTTCATAAATGTGCTTTATGCTCATAGACTCTGTTAAATGTTAATACTAAGGTCCTGCAAAAGCTGCACGTAAGGACTGAGTGAAGGAAGCAAATGTCTGTTAAATGTGCTGTGCAATATTGTAGCAAAGGTGGGTGGCAGTGCAATGCCATGCTACCTATTAGACTGAAATATGAAAGCTATTAGAGTTTCTGCTGAATTTTCATTTTGTGAGGGAGTAGTTTTCAAGAGAGAACATATCGTGTAAAAAAAAGCCATGTGTTGTGCAAAACTAGAAGCATCTTTGTCAGTGTATGCACTTTTCTTGGATGTTTGCAGAGCTTATTAAGGACAACTGCTAACATACTGTATTAGCAATAAATTTAAAA
Organism: Irena cyanogastra; assembly: GCA_013397155.1. Lineage (NCBI taxonomy): Eukaryota > Metazoa > Chordata > Aves > Passeriformes > Irenidae > Irena > Irena cyanogastra. Next base: position 1,067,670 of record VWZV01011460.1, read on the forward strand.
TAAGACAATACTTGTAAAGAAGATAATGGCTGAGAAGCAGTTTTATTTTTTTGGAAATTTCATTTTCATTGAATTGGGGATTTTTTTTTTTAATGCCTTAGATGAACCTACAGGCAGAAGTCCTAGCATGACTTAAAATATGTTTTGAGAATAATGGGTCTTGGCAGCATTTTATATTTAGATCTCTGTCATAGGTTAACTCTTAATATTTTTTTAAATTTATTCCCTCACTTCACCATCAAAGCACAATGAGGTCCATTTTAGATTTCCAGGAGATTTCTGGGCTTCCTCCTTTCTGGCTTCTAGGAGAAGCATCTGTTGGCTTTTTCAGCAGATATTGCATCGTGCCTTGAAATCTGGTAGCTTGGTTTCTTCTAGCAGTTATTTTCATTAGGATTCAGGTCAAACCCACAGGACACAAAAAAAATCCAAGCGTACTGGAGTCAGTTTCTAAAATGACACCATGAATGCAGCAGTCATTGTTAGAATGTGTTTTGTTGGTGTTTGAGTAATTGACTTGGTTATCTTCTCATCCGCACTCAGTCATTGTGTTGCAGGATAAAAGCAACCACGTATTACAAAGATACTCTCTGTCGCCATTAGCAGCAAGAGGGCTGAGTGAGAGGAGGTCTTTCGCATTTAGATACACCAAGTAGCAAGCATCCGGGCATCTCACAGCTCTTGTAGCGCTTGTCACTGTCACAGTGTCCACATAATGTCAGCCTCTTCCATTGTTGCCTTGGTCTTGTCCTCGTGTTTGTTCCTGGCAGGTGACAGTGCTAGTTGTTTTTTTTTT
>VWZV01011460.1:1068503-1175931 GCA_013397155.1 Irena cyanogastra
TTTTTTTTTTTAGCTAATGTGTGCCAGGTTATTTTGACGCTGGTCTCTTTCCTGTGGTTACCAGTAACCAGACCTGTGGGAATGTCCTGAAGTTGTGTCGCGGGAGGTTTAGGTTGGATATTAGAAAAAGTTTTATCACCCAGTGGGTGGCTGAGCACTGGAACAGGCTCCCCAGGTCACAGCACCAAGCCTGACAGAGTTCCAGAAGTGTTTGGACAGTGCTCTCGGGCACAGGGTGTGATGCTTGGCATGTCCTGTGCAGAGTCAGGAGTTGGACTCGATGATCCTTGTGGTTCGCTTCCAGCTGAGAATATTCTGTGAAAAACTTGGTTTGTTCTATCTTGTTGTAAAAAGGATTGGAGCATGCACTTACCTGAGGGAATTCTTGTCACTTGCTTTCTTAAGAAAAATCACAGGGACTGCTTAGTTTTCTCCTCTAGTAATGCTGCATTAGTGTGCTTATGGATTTTAAAAGCAAGGCTGACGGTCATCATCAGCCAGCAGATTGGGATATCTTAGAGATATCTTTTCTTTTGATCCTTCTAGGACAAGGAGGTCTAGTAGAGAAGCAGGATGAGGAAAGTCTAGAAACTGTTTTTAATCAAGTGGAAAATATGTCAGTACTTCTCTTGTAAGTAGTGGTACTTCTAGGATAGTGATATTCATGTAGAACTTTTAATCCCTGCAGTACATTACAAATGCATTGTCTGAGAATTAAATGTTAATTGAGGCCATTATTTGGTGAGTGGACTATTTATATAGTAAAGTTATTTGAAGTAATGGGCCATGAATGCATTTTGTTTATTAACTTTCCCTGTGCTCATTCTTCAATATCTTTTCCTATCACAGAGCAGGCATTTTAAAATGGAAGGCTCTCCAGTGACAAAGGTCTGCAACATACAAAGTGTGTTACTTATAAATAGTGTGTTTTGTTGATTTTGAGAACAAAACAGCATACAGTTGAAACCTTTGAAAGATTGACCTTTTGGGTAAATTTCTAACCATGGAAAAAATAAAAATGGAGAAGAAAAAGGTATTTTTTTTGTCTTTCAAAACTTGCATGATTCAAGTACTTTAATGGTCTTCTCCATTTTGAGATGAGAAACTAGGGAGAGGAAAATGATTTACTTTGTCTGGGATTATGAAGGAAGTCTGGCAGACAAGGAAATTAAATTGAGATCCCCTAAATGTCAGGCCAGCTCCATAAATGCTAAAATATCCTTCCTTTCTTGTCTAAAATGTCTGTCAGAAATGTATAGTAAAGTTTAGGTTTTGTAAGATTTCCACAGGACAACTGTTTTGTAGCCTCCAGGGTGTGAATACACACACACACACACACACACACAAAAATCACTCTTTGAAGTTGAGAGTATTTTATCTATTATTAAATCTGAAAAAAGATAGCACAAAGCCAACATACTTAAAAAAAATTTTGTATTTCCTTCTGTAATTGCTTAATGGAATTAATATGAATATTTTAGCTATAAAGTTGGACAGCTGCAACAGGATGTGATTTAACCAGGATACTGACTCTTCTTTCAATACACTCTAGCAAACTTTACAATATGCAATGTTATGAAAGTCCACTTATCTGTCTTGTAGCTCTCATACACTTCCTTAATTTACAGTTTTTAATCCTTTTTTTTTTTTTCTTTAAAGGCCAAGTTGAAATTGCTCCTCAGTTCTTGGATATGATAAAATTCAGTGCAAGGCAAAAACCTTCAAGAAGTTCCCCTCTTGTGAAAGATGCTGGGACTTGTGCATGAGCAGTGGTTACTTGCAGCAGAGTGTAGCTGTCCTACCCATTTGTTCACCACATCTTCAATACTGCTAAACCACTGCTTTTGCAGTTCAGTCATTTGCTCGTTGGTTCCAATCTCTGGTTTTAGATGCTTTTTGTCCAAGGAAGGAAAACATGGAATCACAGAATGGTTTGAATTAGAAGGGACCTGGAAGATCATTTGGTCCCAACTCCCCTGCCATGGGCAGAGATGCTAAAAGCCCTGTTCAACCTGGCCTTGAACACTGCCAGAGATGGGGCATCCACAGCCTCTCTGGGCAACCTGTTCCAATGCCTCACCACCCTCACAGTAAAGATCTTCTTCCTCTAATCTAAATCTGCCTTCTTTCAGTTTAAAGTCATCACCTTTTGTCCTGTCACCATATGTCCCTGTAAAAAGTCTGTCTCACAGGCCACTTTTATGCACTGGAAAGTGCTCCAAGGTCTCTGTGGAGCCTCGTCTTCTCCAGGCTGAACAACCTCAACTGTCTCAGCCTGTCTTTTCAGGAGAGGTGCTCCAGCTCACTTATCCCCCTCCTTCTGCTGGGGGCCCTGGAGCTGCCCGCATTACTCCAGGTGGGGTCAGAGTAGAAGGGGAGAATCAGTTGCCTGCCAATCTGTGCTCTCATTTTCTAGTAGAAACTGTTTGGATTTACTTTCTGGTCTTCAAGGTGGTTGTAAACTTCTGTTTATCATTCTTTGATGCATTGCATTTAAGCTCTGGACTTTGGAGTATTGTCAGACACAGCAGAAGGAGCTGGCTGTTCATGAATGGGGAAGTATTGTATTTATATAATAACCGTATGCTAATGATACAGAGAGAATATGAGAGTTCAATGTGTTTTCAATACTATTGGGTTGACCTGGTGATCTGTAGTGCTCCCTGCAGCAGGGACATGGCGTTGGGTGTGTTGCTTTGTGCCATGCTGGAGGCAGCAGCTGGGAGAGCCAGCATCCCAGCCAGCTCCCGGGGACATCGGATGTGGTGCGTGCCAGTGCGACTCTGCCAAGAGTTAAATTCTGTCTCAATAGCTGGGACAGGTTTGTGAATTCCAGTTAATTACAAAATTGAGTACTGTCTCTCTTCTTATAAGGTGCTGCTTTCTGCCCCTTGGTAATTGTGTGCTGTCCAGAGTTGTGTATCTGGGAAGGCTTGCAGGGTTTTTGCAAGCCACCAGGTTCAGTCTGGAGACAGTGGGCTATAGAAAGCAAAGAACTGTGATAAATGATAACTTGAAAAAACCCCGTGAGGTTCTGAATGAAGTCAAGATTGAAGTAATTTATTCTCGATGATTTGAGCAAAAAGGCAGCTCTTACCATCTTAAAAGAATACCTTATAGACTCATCTTCTAAAGATAAAAGCTATCAAGCATAAAACCATGATGTTTCACCAGATACCAATTACTGTGGTTTCTTAATGTGCTTGTGTTTTTTTTGTCCTACATTTATTAAATATTTAGACATTCAACTGTAGATATTTTTAATCAGAATCAGAATTTTCTTACAAAATGGGTGATTACATCATTTGCACATTTATATTGTAAGACATTTTAACGATATAAGCATTTTTTCATTTAGACAGCAACCATAATAAATTGAAATAAAATTCAGCCTTGATTGATGTTCTACGTGTCATGTACAGGGCAAGTCCCATCTATAAAATGTGGTTTGCCAAGGCAGCAATATTAGTAGCATTTGAATGTTTTTCTTATTAAGGAGAAAAATGGTCAGCAACATCAATACCGTCTGCTCCAAAGACCATGGTAAATGGAAACTGCCTGCAGCACATTTGAATTCCTCACTGTATTTGGGATGAAGGTATGATGCAGGCAGTGAGAATTTTTTTTTTTTTTTGCCTTGAAAATTAGGATAGACTATTACAGTTCTTAGGATGAAAGAGAGAGGCTGATTACAACATAATGGAGTGTACCATATTCATCTCTTTGAAATATGCCCTCACTCGGCCTTTTCCATTTTACAATCAATTCTCTCATTCTCTTAATGAACCTGTGCGTTCATGAGTCTTCCTTGGAAGTATGCACATGAAGTATTACAGTAGCAGAGAGTAATTGTCTGACAAGCAACTGCAAGTAAAGTGTCTCTTGTAGTTTTGTTCAATAGCATTATGGACCATTAATGCATCGGATCAGGTTCCATATTGTTTTGTTAAAAATTATGCAGCCATATTTTTCTTAGTTGTTAGTAGTGTTTCTGAAATGTTAGCTTCAGAAAAGTGGTTCAGCATCCTCTGGCTCTCTTTCTTTGCAGATCAGTACATATGTGTAAGAGGTGAGCTATCACTAAGGTACTCCTGTGAAGTCAGCTCGCTGGTACCAGGTACTGAAATTGGATAAATTCTAGTATTATATTAAAGGAAGAGAGGAAGGATTTTTTGGGAAGAACAAAAATGGGTAAAGCTGTGTAGAGAATTACTGGCGCCGCCATCATGTAATTTTTAAAGGATCAAATACATAGTATTTGACTTTCCAATTTTTAGCTTCTTTTGACTATGAATGTGATTACATGTAGTAAGAAAATACTGTTAATTATATTGCATGTTTTGTTTGTGTGTCTTCATGTGTATTTTTGGATGTACTTTTAGTATAAACATAGATTGTTTATATAACTAACATTTATTGTATGTAACCATGATTAACATGGAAACACTTCATAGGTAGTTGAAGCATGTATGTGTGTATGTATAGTTTTATTATCAACTCATAGCTGCTAACTGGCTTTTGACCTTTCCAAGTTGCTACAAAATATGAAGCCACCCACTGGGTGACACTCAAAAATACCAAATGCCCTGGGTGGTACCCGGGATGAGAGGGCAAGCATAGCACCTGCTCTGATCCCCACTGGGAAATCAGGAGAGCAGGGAGAGTGGGACAGACTGCTGCATACCCCAGTCTCGCTCTGTGCCCAGAGAAAATTTGCAAACCCCTGAAACCTTCTGTAATGACAATTTCATTGAAATTCTAAGCATTTGATGTATCACCACCAGCACTGATCTGATAAAAGTGATGATGAAATCAAGATTGAGCTCACAGAGAAGCAGCAGTTCTGTCTGTTATGTCAAAAAAGATAATTCATCATGTTAGGAAGTAGAATTTCCTTTTGATAGACCAAAGTCATTGTCCTAAGGTGTGAAAATGGCCTTGACCAACAGACCTGTTCTGGTTGTGAACTGTTGCTCTGCACCAGAGCCAAGACATAAGTAAAATTAACCTTAACTTTGTAAAACATAAGACAGAGGAAACTTGTAAGTTTTGGATCACGCTAGGCCTATTAAAAGTTTGTGTATTACAAATGTGAGTGTTTTTTCCTTCTAAAGTAACAAAAACTCTCCTTTTCAAATCGTCTTTCACTTTTGGTGAAACTGATGTTCCTGAGCAGTATGACCTAAATTTTTTTGCAAACACTTCAGTGGTTGCTTTTTCACTTGTCTCTTTTCCTTAAACCTGATATATAGTACTATGGACCTAGTTAGTTTTTAGGTACTTTGAATTAGTGTAGCTGACTCCCTGCAGGTGAAATCAGCTTTTTCCTTTTTTTAACAGAAAACTTGGAACACTATATCCTTCTGTTGTTTATTTCATTAAAGGATCCTGCAGTTAGGTGTCAGGATGCTTCATTGTGATAGGAATTTCCTCTGTAATATTAGCCTTTAGCTGAAAATTGGAGGTGGTGGGAATGGTTTTTTTAAGTGTAAGAAAGAAAGCTTATGCTAACAAGCTACTATTTTTGTTATCTGGGAAATTGTGGTCTGGATGGTTGAGAATTTGATCAATATATTTCACCTAGTTTATTGCCGGTTCTTTATTCTGTAGTTGGTATTGCTTGCACAGGAGTGAGACTTCTACTAAGCCAAGAGCTTGGTTTTACAGGAAGTGGTTTTACCTGGAGGCATCCCAAAAAGTGTGCAGCAGAACCTGTGCAAGGACACTGACCATCACCTGCTTCCGGATGTAAACTCTTCTTATGATATTTTTCTGATGTTTCAGCACCTTCATTATCTCATCATTCAGGTAGCAAATGTGCCCTTCTGTTTCCAGCATCTTGATGTATGAATTGACTGAAGCCCCATCCAGGAAGCATATGTTCAGTGGGGGAACTTAATATGTGTGGTCGGTGATGAGATCCAAGCCTCAGCTCATGTCAGTGGGACTGAATGTGTATTTAGTGGAGTCTTTCCATGAGTAGGAATGGGTTCATGCTGAAATGCCTTCACGTAATGAAGAATGAGGTTATCTGTTCAATACTTGTACGCTCTTCAGAGAGCTTGGGGATGAGTTTTCAGCCTCTGTTACTGCTGAAGGAAAGGGAACTGTTTGCTTGTCTCAATCTGGTCAGGGCTATATTGCAGTAGGTCCTCACAAAACAGACTGTGAAGAATCAGTATCTCTGTCCTGAACAATTTCAAGCCTGTGATACAACAGCTTCCTGGGAGGGTAGCTGGAAAGCCTGGTCCCCATCCTTGTGAACAATTTGTTATTAAAAAGAGTTAGGGAGACTTTTGATTAAGCTCCATCTTTCAGAAGATTCACATGTGCTTAGATAATTCACATTTTGTATTTAGCAGATAGCAGGAAAAAGGAACCATTATTTTTCTGCAGAAATTCCAACAATGATGTTCAAGAATCAGATGCACAAAGACTTCCTTATTCTCTCCAGAGAAATAAAATTACAGTTTTTTTGGTCTCCAAGTTTTTAAGTTGAGATTAAATTAAAAGGCTGTATTTGTTCTGTTATTTGTTTTCTGATTTTTATTAGTTCATAAGGGTCATGCATTTTAAGATTTTTACTTTGCAGTCACAGGGCTGAGAAACTTAATATTTATGTGGGTGTTAAGTTGTAGCAGCACAATAAAAAGTGTAGACCGAGATTGGCAGAGAGTTGGCATTTCATTAGATGAAGTCTGAAGGACCAATCTATGTTTGCAAAGTGACAGTTCAAGGAAGAAAGGAAGCTACATATTTGCAGCCAATCTGACTTTTACATCCAGCTTTTACTATATTGATCCACTCTAGAAATGAAATAATGTACCATTCTTCTGCTAAAATATTCAATTCAGAATTGCTTCTCTTAAGCATTTTATGATTGCACAGTCTGCATTTTAAGTTACTGGATGGCTTTGCTTCCCAGTTTCAGTAATGTTTGTGGTTTGCTACCTACACTTGTGATGCTTTAAAGCTTTTGCTGATAATAAGTACTGGAAAGGTGAAATATATTACCTCCTTGGATGTATTCTGATGCTGGGCTTATAGCTGTGCTTATAGCTTAAAGCTATTTTAGATTTAGAAGGCTGTAAGATAGAAATGAATGTATGATACTGTGCTTTTAGAAGGAAAAGATTCCTATAGAAGTATTTCTGAATCATTGATTCTGATGATTTCAGATGGAAATACAGTAGCTAGAATAACCAAGGACAAGCTGTTTGTGAAAACATGCAGGAAATTCCCTCCTCCAAGAGACAAAGGAAAGCAGTGAGAGTGGAGTCTAAGTGTAGCACTTGGTGCTATAAAATTGTGTCTGACCCAGTGGAGCAATATGTGACTGCAGGCTGACTACAACTTAGTGTACCAAAGAACCTGCTGAAATCCTGGGAGTGGAAGTGCTTTCTTTATACATCTTAGGTGCAATTGTGAGCTGACATTTAAATGGATACATGTTCATGTGGGATGCATGGGAGCTCTCAGAAGCATTGCTGTTTGCAGGCTTTTGAGGTTAGAAGAGTGCCTTTTGGGACAAATGGCTTTTCAACAAAAGGAGTGAACTTCATTTGTATGTAGGATTTTAAGCTGTCTTGTTGCTCCACTATTGGATTGCCCAACTAAGGACTGAGAAGAGAGAAAATTTATCAGTTGGTGGTGGAAGCAGCATCCAGAAAGGCTTAGTGAAATATTGTAAGAATGTGATGTTTCATATCAAAGCATAACCTCTCCTTTCCTTGGCTGTATTGCTGCCTATTGAAAGGGTTTGTTGGATCTTTTCTCTGTTCAGAGTAGGATTCTCCTGGGGAGAATGGCAAAGAAAGGTACCTAACATGCTAGAATATAGTAGATTGTTATGAGCATTTCTACAGCTAGGTCCAGTGAAGTAGGTACATCTAAAGCTAATCCAGACTCCTGTTTTGTGTCAGAAGACATTAAAGGGTCATTTTTTTTTCCTCTAGACTTTGAAAACGTTTTTACCCAAAACTGGTCTGTTGTAAGAAACATTTCAGTATATGGAATGGAGAAGCATGAGGCAGACTTAATGGAACTCTTCCTTCTTGCAGGAGTTGCGGCACAGTGCAGTTCAAAAGTTTGGCTGTCTTCTAGAGTGTGAGCCGTGCTCAGACCCACGTGGACACTTGGAACTTGGGCATCATAGGAGATTAATGGGGAGATGTAGAAATATGAGTAATAGGGTGAGTGGTACTGATGCTACTTTTATGTAGCAGTTCAAAAGATAAATAAAGAGATTATATAATTTGTGGGTGATAGAAAATGGGTTGGAGGAAGGCTGAGGAACACTAGGGGAATATCTAGTAAATCTTAGGGAACAGGCACTGTGGTGGCCAATGGAACTTTGCAGCTATCAAAGCCAAGTAAAAACTTTTGAATACATAATTTGACCTAATTTCATGTTACTGAATATTAAATTAACTACATTTGCTGTAATTGAAAAGCTGGCAAGTTAGGCTTTTGTCTGTCTAGAAAAAAAAGAACCAAACAAAAAGAAGGTGAAATTAACAAAAAATTTTATAAAACAATGGCATTATTTTCTAGTTAGTAGTTATTGCTTGTTTATAATGTGTTGGTTTATAACAGAAATTATTTGTTTTGTTGTGAATCACTCTTAAGAAAATAGAGGAGAACTGCAGGATGGGCAGAAATGCTTTGTGGCATTGGAAGGAATTTCTTGTGTCAAGGTGCTGAAAGAAATAAAACCAGCATAGTTTAGTTAGAGGATGAGCAGTCAGTGGGGGGTGTGTGTATAAATAAATCATGCACTTTAACTTACAGCAAGAACAAAGAACTACACTGCAAGGCAGTAAATGGAGATAACTGATTTAAACAGGGTGGGCGTTTTTTATACAATGCATAATTAACTTTGGGAAGTTGTGACAAACTAGATATGTTGGTCTAAATGCATAAATTCAAAAAGGAAAACTGTCATTTACATGGCTAATTAGAATAGATACAGTAACAGAAGTTAGGCTGAATATCCCACCACAGTGATTTGAGGCGTAATTATGTGGAAAAAAAGCTGAAGTGTGGGCAAGTTATTTTGTACTTGTGCCTTATAGTATGCCCTCCTTTTCTGTGCTGCTGTAGGCACTATTAGGGCCAAAGGTTACATTGATAGACCACAGCTCTCCTGTGTCTGACTTTCTATTTTGATTGTGTTCAGTCGTTCTTTCCTTTCTTTCTCTCTTTCTTTTTTAGAACTTTTGTTTTTAGAATTCTTGTTTTTTATGTAACTGCAGTGCAGAGAAAGTATTCTCTTCTGTGAATACCGAAGTCTCAAGCTTCTAGTAATTCAAAAGGGAAGAAATGGCAAAAAAAAGAAAAAAATTTTTTTTGAAGTGCTTATTCACGGAAGAAGACTTATTTCTGAATAATGAAAACCTCTCAAATATCTAGTGATACATTATTTATGTAATTGAGAGTGTATTCATGGAAGTGCCCTCAAGAAAAACAGATTTTGAGTCATACCAAATAGTAGATTCAATCAAGATTCACTACACAGTTGTCAAAAGCGTGTTCCAGGATGGAGTGTGTACTTTTATGTATTAACTGACTGTGGATTATTTTTTTCCTTCGTGTGAAAACTGACAGAGGTTTGGATGAGCCTTAAATCCTGGATTGTGGTGTAGTTTATGTATTCTTCTGAAACAAAGTAAATATGTGGAACTTATACAAGTCCACTAGCTGTTATGAATATATATGCTTCTCCCAGGACAATGAGCACAAGCAGCTACTGCCCATTCATAAATATCTTATTCTTTCTATATGTAATGGGACTCCAAAGACATTCCTGTTCTCGTGGCCAGGGCTGCATTTGCAGAGGAACTGCATATATTGTGTAGTGTATAGTTATGGTTTATGACATTTGCTTTTGTTAGGATTTCTTCTGGGTAATCAGCATTTCAGCCACAACTTGCTTTATTTGGAAAATGCAATCCTAGTACAGAAGCATGTGATTTTTTTTTTTCTTTTTTTGTGTGGGAAAAGCAGTGGAGTCACAAACACATGATTATACTAAAACTGGTTTGGAAATTTGTGCAGGATGGAAGTGGAGGTGTATGGCCTCCCTGAGCATGATGTTCCCCATGATTCCTTTGTAGATTTTCATCACTGTAGTGTGCTTGTAGCTTTTTTAGTGTTGTAGGATCTCACGTTTATACTAGGTGAAACTATTGCTGCACAGCCAGCCCTACTCAAACACATGTACCATTTTCATCTTCAAAATTAGTGGAAATTAGCTGATAAAGAATTCCTCTGCTTATTCAATGCAAAGACTGGGCTTTCAGCTCATGTATGAAATCAAAGTCTGACTCCAATTACTTCTGTTAGCTTCTGAAAGCTTCTGTTTCCTTTGCATCTACTTATGAATAGATAGAGAATGTACCTCACTGCAGAGAGGGTTTGGCTGGACCGAGCCCCTGGGGCTGATCAGCTTTAGCAGCTTCATGGTTTTCCATCCTTCAGATACACTGTCTGCCTTTAACTTCAAAATGCCAGGTGTTTTTCCCTTCAGAATGTGGCCATAGGTGGAGCCCTGTGAAAACTGAAGGATGCTATTGCAAGAGGTGATGCTGTAAATTCTCCAGTGTGCATGTGTAACTTCTTTTAGCTTAATGGGAAGCTATGTGCTCACATCGAGGATGAAATAGAGTCTTTTGTTAATATCAAAGAGCCAATCAAGAAAAGATTTTTTTATGTAGAAAGCCTCCTGCTGCTTCCCAAAAAACTTCCTTTTGTTAAGCACAATGATAAATGATCCTACTTCTTCGATCATTGTATTTCCAAGGGATACAGTTTTGTACCACTGCGTTCAGTGAGACTTGTGAAATTCAGCTGTGTTTGATGAGATGGGCCAGTAGCTCTGGGAAGGGTGATGTGCTGGGCTGGTTCTTTACAGGCTCAAGCACTGGATGCTTTAGCTGGGTAGTTTTCCAGCATATGTTACTTTGACTTGCCCTCCCAGCTGCCAAACTGGGAGGGTTGGGCTTCAGAGATATTGCAAATCCAGCAGGGCATGAAGGGGTACTTGACACATCTTCCTGGTAAGTGCTGTAATTCCTACCTCATCTTCAGACCGTGCGTGAGGATTATAATCACTTTTGTTCACTGTGCATTACTTAAGCACTTTGGCTTAAGTGCTGTGGCAGATCTGTAAGATTCTGTTTTATCTTTGAATTGTAATGAGACTTTATTTTTGCTACAAAACTGTTAAAAAAAGCTCCAGGTATTCAATATTCTTTGAAAATACTTCTTTTTCTGATCAGACAGAAATTAATTTTAAGTAACTTTTTTATTGGCAGGTAAATTTTTTAAAGAAAGGGAAATTGCTGAGAATTTCTCCTTCAACAATTTAAATTTTTCTCAAAGATAAAATTACTGAGGGGAGAGAGCACTTCTTCCCTCTTTTTTGAGGAAGTTATAATGAAAGATGTTACTACTTACACTGTTTGGTGAAGGTATCGGGTATCTTATGCCAGAAGCAGGAATTACCTGATAAACTGGAAAGAAATGAAATTGCAACCCTGTTCCAGAGCATTTACACAGGAAACTAATTTTAAGCTCATGCATTGGTTTTAACAAAAATAATCAAGGACTTAGCTGCGACTCTTTAAGTGCTCTACTGGTTCTGGCCATGTTGAAGTGACTTTTTGTGACAGAGTACTCCAAGACTAAAAAGCCTCCTTAATACAACTCTGACTAGAGCACAATGGAAGCATGAAGAAGGGGAGGAGAATGCCCATCTGAAGACAAACTGATAGTTGTGGAAGGGGTTTTTTTGTTGTTGTTTTGGTTTTTTGTTTTGTTTTTTGGCTGTTTGTTTTTGTAAGCTCATGAATATTTTTGTTGCATATTGTTTTACTGACATTTGAAGATGTTTGAAGATGTGCTTCCACTCATTGGAAACTGTGTTGCATAAATGTACATAGAATTTTTTCTTTCTTGTTATTAACAATTTACCTTACTAAAAACGGAAGACTTTATAAAAAGTAATTTGATTTTGGCCACAAAGCCATTTGGTTATTTTCAGGCACATTTTCAGTTGGCTTTAATTTCTTGTCCAGATACCTGAAATCATAAATATAAGATCAAGTTTTGTTGGCCTTTGTAATGCTGTAGGAGTGAAGTGCACTTCTGGAAATGAGGGTCAAAAATTATTTTCAGTTACAAAGAATATCCCAAGTTTCCTGAGGATGTGAACATTAATGTTTGTCATTGGAAAAATGCTTTTTCTTTTGTTGGTGTTCCTAATATTAAAGCTACACTTCTAGTACACTGACTAGTATATTTGAATTATCATAATCTCACTATGGTGAGATTACAGTTATCTGTACTATTCCTTTGTATTCACATTTTTTGGTGGTATCTAGTGGGGTTTTTTTAAAGTTAAATTTTAAGATCACTTTGGAGAGGGTTTGTGCTTCTCTAAATGGGAAGAATTTATGTAATGATTTATGTGATTGGAGGAGTTACCTTGTGCATTTCTTAAATAAGCAGTAACACAACTTATTAAACATTATTTGTGTTGGCTGGGCCATGCCAGAATGACTTGAAACTTGCATGGCAAGTATGTGAATAGTCTTATTCACATATATTTGAAAGCACAGGAACTTAATTTTATGTGTTTCTCTTAAGTAGCTTAAGGCATCAGAATCCCTGGCTACTGATAGTTCTGGTCTTCAGGTTTTAAGACAAATCTGAAAAAATTGTTTCCTCTTCATGTGTTAGGGGAGGAACAAAGGGAGTAATTACCTGCATGCCCTACTTCTAAATGAAATATTTATAGCATGTTGTATAATATAATATATAATATATTATTATTATTATTATGTAAACAATGTATATTATTTTCCCTAGATTTGAATCTTACTAGGTCTGATTATCTCATTTATGTTAAAGGTATTTTTTTTCTACTCTTGATGCCTTGACAGTGTAAAGGTCTTAGGGATCCCTCTCTTTTACTGCAGTGATGTAAAGCAGCCTTATTAATATAAGTAAAGATTTGGCTTAAGGTTTTAGGTTGTAATCTCCTTTGTGTTTAAAAGTATTTGCATCCTTTTTCATGCTTTGTCTCTATTAAAGAACAGTTTAACAGTGGGAAGGCGGCACATCATTCATTTGCTCTGAGGCTAATATTGCTGTTTCCCTGCAAAAATGTCATTTGTGTCACTGCGTATTGTGCTCTTAAATAATATTTAATTCTGTGACCTTGGTTCACCATGCCTTCCTGATTGTCCATTAACTCTCATCTTCTAGCAGAGGCAATCTGTGCTGCATAGATACTGGGAAAAAATGCCTGAAAGAACTGAAATAGGTATGAAAAATATGATACCTTGTACGTTTGGCTCCTTATGTCCTCTTCCTTTTAATAATGCTAATTAATGCCAAGCAACCTGAGACACAAAAGTCAAGAGCTGAAAGTGGGGCAGGGAAGGGACTGGGAAGGAAAGAAAAAGAAGCCTTTTTGACAGGCACACACCAGGAAAATGCAAGGTTGAAAGTACTGTGTCAGGTTGCATCACCTCACCATGCAGTTGCTCTCATTCAGTAATTGAGTGCAAATATGAACACTTTTGGTCTGTTTCATTTCCTGTCACAGCAACCCAGCTTCCATCTTTGGTTCTTGTACAACACTTGGATAACTAAAGGTGGTAGTAATTTTAGAAAAATTGAATTATCTGAACAGGACATCAGCTTAGTACATTTCTCTTTCTACCTATGAAAATTGGGAGAGATGGTTCAGACAGCATTTACAATGAGCTGCAAGGAAAATTTAAATAAAAATAGTAACTTAAATATAGTTAAAATAATAAGGAAGGCCCCGTATGCTTTCTTGCTGAGATAACTCTTCGTATTTCATGGGTCTTATTTTTTCTTCATCTCTAGATGGCTTATTTCTGTTTGTTTGGGTTGGTTTTTTTTCCCTCTAGACACTGGAAATGCCTCCACTCCCTAATGAAAGTCACTAATGATGGCTTTACAAACTTGTCTCTAGTCCAAGTGGTTCCTCCCATGGTGATTTCCCTTCTCATGGGCATTTTTTTTGGCGTTACATGGAGTGCAATGGTTAAGTTTTTTCTTCTGTACCTGTTAACACTTCTAATTCCTCTTCACAACTGCCAGTTTTCCAGCTTTGTGAAGCTCTTACTGTAGGCAAATGTGGCACGTTTGGGGCTCGCTCTAAGATTTGAAACAAATTTTATGTCAACATACTGCAGTTCACACATATAGAGCACATTTTAGGCCTACAGTGTTGTTAGGGATGAATCTACCTAACAACAAAAAGGTGTAGAACGTTTGGATGGACAGGTTTAGAACTGAACTGAGCAGTGTCATTCACTGAAAATGGTTTTAGCTCTTTATCTCAAGTTAGCATTTGGTCCTTATTACCAGGTTTCTGCATGTCTTTATATCTTTTACAGCACACTATTAGTTGCCTTCTAAGTGAGATCATTAGTAACTTGTCACAGCTCACTCTTAGGAGACATGTCAAATGCCAGCTCTGCTTGTTTAGTGTATTTGGCTTGCTTGGCAGGTTCTTAACCACAGGGTGCAGGATTTTATTCAGACAAATTACTGAGCTTTTACATTGCTCAAGTTGCCTTTAGGAAAGGGTATTACTGAAGAGATTTGACTTTCCTACCAACTGCTTGAGAAATGTGTGGCTGGTTCCATATTTCAGTGCTTATTCTGAAAGTGAATGATGACATTATTTTGGAGCATGTAATTTCCTTACTGTGGCACCATTGATGATTTTGGATTTTTCTTTTTCCATGCTAAATAATGCTGTAGTGAAGAGCAAAGTTATTAGTTGCACATACAGGCTGTCTATTTTTGCTGCAGTTTATTCAGCTTCCTTTGATTTGTGGGAAAGCCAGTTAAACTTCCCAGGGAAGTTGGATGCTGTGGGATCCCTCCTGGTGCTGTTTGCTGTTGACACTGAGCGTTCTTCTTTGCATTTCCAGGAGTTTTTCACCTGGATCTGTACAACTGATTAGTTAACAATTCATTGATAAGTATCAGGTGCAATTGTTGATCCTGAAGGGGCCTCAGGGAAGTGAGATAATCTATTGTCAGGATGTGGATGCTGGCTGTGGTTCTCTCCAAGCTGGTCATTGCCAGTGGTTGGAGGGGGATGCTTACTGCCACTGCTCATGGTGATGCCACAATGGAAACAGATCCAGCTTTCCTAGCTGGAAACAAGTGAAGGAGAACTAAATCTTAGTCCAAGGGGTTTTTAGAGTTGTTAGGCTTTTGTCTCTGGAGGGGGAGTTGGAGTGAGCCTGCATCAAAGTGGTCCCTGCTGGCACATGGTGTGTACTTGCTACAGATGTTACAGAGGTGTCCCCGTCCAGGGGACAGCTGTGGTTCTGAGAAGGATATGGATTAATACAATCTGCCTTCAATCCATATTCAGCCCAGTGTGTTAATTATAGCTGGCATTTTCACAGTGGGTTTTGCTTTTATCTACTGCACGGTTTTCCACAGCACTGCTAAAGTCCTGGTGGCTGCAGAGCTTCTCTGCAGGTCACTGTGTATTCTGATTTGAACTGGCACTGGCAGGTACAGAGCATAATAATTGCGTTTGATGCAATGAGCAAGCATGCCTTTTGGGCTAGATTTCTATTTCCTCCCTATCCCTATTGTAAGCAGAATTTGCATATTTAATTCTTTTCACTTAGTGAAAAATATATCCCTTTAGGTTTGACAGCTTCCCAAAGAATATTTTAGATTTCCCACTCTGATTGTGGGCCATATGTTAGAACTAATTATATAAATGAGACATCATAGAATTGTGACATGCTGAAATGTTCAGTGCTTTAAAGACTTATGCAAGTGCATGCTAGCTTGGGTAAGTGCTGGAAGAAGAAAAGAGAAGCTGCAGGTTTTGAACAGATGTTAGCAGCTTGGTAGGGCTATCCATTGTCTTTATCTCTCTATAAGAGGTTGCTGACACTTTGAAGGGTTTGGCAGACTATTCTGAACTGCCATAGTGCAGGAAAGAAAGAATTTCCTTTTTGTACCTATGGATGTGCCAGAGATTCATTATATATTAAGTCATACGAAATGTGGGATGCAGATAGCCTCATTTTGCTGTTGGAAGTAAGCATTAAATGTGTGGCTGTAGCTGAATGTTTCTGCCCATTTTTCTTTTTTTTTTTTGTGTGCTGTGGATGTTGCTCTGAGGCAGAATGGCTCACAGGCCTTCCTTTTATTATGAATTCATGTTATTATGGATTGTATTACTGGGAATTAACTGTGGAAGAAAAAAGTAAAGGAAAAAAAGAGTTGGAAGGTCAGAGCTGTATACTGGAGGCTTAAGCACCAAGGAAGGAGTTTTATGAGATACTTGTTATTAATGTTAACAGGGCAGGTATAATCTCTAAAGTCAATTATACCTTGAATAAGTTTCTAGTAAAAAATCGCTTGGTTTCTGCTAATGCTGTCATATTATTTTTTTTTTGCTCCAGGACTCAAGTGATGCATAGAATAGTAAAGATAGTGTCACAGAAAGTATATGGTACAAAAGTTTTGTCTTCATAGTTAAAAATGAAATATATATGCAGGTTATGCATGCCGAGCTGGTAAGCCAGAATTATGTCTGTAAGCTGTTTCTGTATATTTAGCTTTAATGCTGATGCATATTTAATTGCTCGGCCTGTTTTCCCCACAGCAAGATGTGGCTGTCTTGCACTGAAGTCAGCGCCTGCAGCCTGCAGCAGCCCAGTTTGATGTTTGTACTTGTGCCTGTGAAGTGCAGCGTCCGCATCTGCGAGCAGCAGGTTGATGTAGTCTGGGAGAAAACCAAAAACTCTGCTCTGCTCTTTCCAGGGTGTTTCTGTGGAGGGCTTCCCTGTGGGACTGTAAATGGAGAAATTTACAATTTTAATGCTTGTGTATGAAGTTTCTGTGCTGGAATCATATACTCTGTTTTCCTCTTGTGTGTAGAGACCTTCTTCTGCATGATCTAAATTGTTTTATGTTGCTTGTCTGCTTAAGCACAGAAAGGTTTTTTTTCTAATTTAATGTATTGAATTGGTTTTTAAATAATAATATTACTTTTGGCTTTCACTTTTAAGACCTCACCTACACTACTTTCTGTATTTCTTGTCAGAACACGTTTGGAAAATGTAATCACAAGAAGCAATTAGTAATAATTGTGTTGAAAGATTACTCTGCATAGTTAAATCTCAGATGCTTTGTCTGTGAAAGATGAGTATCATTTAACTTCGTGTGAAAAAGCGCCTGTGGTTTGTAAGTGAACTTTGAGTAGCTGTTTCATATGAAATCTTTGTTTGGTTTTACAACCAGATTATTAATTCAGTGTAACAGCTCAGATGGTTAGTACAAGTAAGACAGGAGGGAGCAATAGCAAAAAAGCTCTGGGTTCTTGTATCAGCAGAAAGGTATGTGTGAGCAGAAGAGGAATCTTCATGATACCAGATGTTTATTAGCTTGTATTCTCTAGTCAGCCAAAGGAACTTTTCAATGCTGGAGATACTGAGTAACTTTTTTACTTCTTTTTCTGTTGGACGTGTGCTGTTGGATGTTGTGCTATTTACTGTAGTTTGTGTAATACTGAAAGTTCTTATTGTTTTATCAAAGGCTAGCAGATAGTTTTATTTTAAATTAAGAAATCCCTTCAGATGATACATTTTCTGCTCAGCTGCAGATTAACAGTTTTATCCAGTCACACTTGTGGCATATATTGCCAGAAGATAATTTGTTCCCTCTGTGTCTCAGTCATGCTTATTACCTTCATTTTATTATATAGTTTGAGCCTGTGAAATGATTTCTTAACTGCACTTAAAGATAGTTTGTGTAGACAGCAAAATTACTGCTCCCGCCCTCAGGATCAATTTGTAATGTGCTTTTATATAAATATTAAGTGCTACACTTTAATATTGTTCATAGTCCAGAAGATAATTGCTGTGATGAGTCTTACTTAATCATGGTAAAAGCAGAGTCCGTATGGAATTTGAAGGAAAGGGTACTTAATTAGCTGTGCTGTAATACTGCTGTCCTGTCTCCAACAGGACTGCTGGTGCCCTCAAAGATGTTTCTTGTATTAAGGAAATATTTAGTTTAGTACAGGAGCCTATTGAACATATTCTGGTGGGGTTTTTTTTTCGGGGGGGGGGGGGTGTGGAGAGAGCAACCATGAAATGAAGATCTAGTTTTTAAAAGAAAAGTGAAAAAAGGATGCTGGCTTGGAAAAATTCACAAAGGGAGAGAATGGGAGAGAAACCTCAGTGGAGAAGTAAAAGAGAAATTGATGTATATACAGGCAAAGAGACTGAGGAAGCAGTGGGAGAAAATTAATTCATGTGGTCTTAAGATTGAAGGAAACGAAGAAAGGAGAGTTATCAGAATACAAAACAAAATGAGTTGTGAGCTGTCAAATCAGGCACATTAAACTTATTGCTGTCTTAACACTGGCCTGCTTGTCTTCACTTTTTTCCATCTCCTTTTGCCCTCTTCTCCTTTCACCTATGCTGAAAAAATAGTTTGCTAGAGTGAGACCATGACAGGACTGAGTGGTGCAGCTCAGAGATGTCTCAGCAGCTTCAAGCTGACTCACTTATATATGTTTACTTAAGTTACTAAGGAGATGTGTTCACATAGATTTATTTGTTTCATTACTATGTTTCAATTTCATGTTAAGTTAAAGCATCACTGGAGCCTCAACACAGCACACCTCCTTTTTTTTTTGCCTGCATCAAATATCTGTGTGTGAAAATAGAGAAACCTGATGTGTGATAGCCCCATGATTGGGTTGCCACACGTGGTTCTTACTTCACCTTTTTTCAAAACCTCTTCACCATTCCTGTGGAATCAATGTCAGACTTTGAAATATTGTCACAAGCAAGCGTTGACTTTTGCCATCTGAGCTAAACAAAAATTTGTAGGGGCAGAGACAGACTCCACAGGTATAAATACAGAGCAGCACATTGCTAAGTTGTGGCTCAAAAGAAGATATAATACAATATTATCAGTGTTCATATGTTTGTTGGTCATTAGTTTTGCTACAAATAAAACCACAATTTCCCAGTGCTACATTGGAGAGACAAGGTATCTCCAAGGTATCATTTCTTAATTTTAGAATTGCAGTTTCTCTTTTTTAATCCATGTGACTTGCCCTCTGATTACTCTGGATGCAGTAGTGTGGATTTATTTCAAGGTACTCTCAGAGTGTATAATGCTCTATCAGATATAAGGGAGCCTTAAAGTGATCAGAAATTCTCATTACTTAATGACTTTGGAAGAGCAGTAGGAAACCTATGTTGCTCTGGCACTGTTAAGTCCTGCTAGCCTCATTAATAGTTGTGAATTTTATTCATATTTAACATGAGGACTGTCTATACTTCTTGGCAGCATGAATGAGCTAGGAGCAGTAGTAGCCTGAACCCAAGGTCCATGTTTGAGAGGTGCCCACGTGGGTGGCATTGGTGCCAGTGTGCAGGACAAGGCTGGGCTGTGTTTTGGCACAACCCCTAGTGGCACACCCTGCCTGCCCTGGGCCACAGGTGCTGTGGTGTGTGTGGGCTCCCACAGTTGTAACTGGTTTAAGTACTGCTATTAGAGATACTGTCTTATGCTGTCAAATGCACTGATTGGTACTTGGCATAATTTTCTTTTTGACTGAACTTCTCTTTTTGTTAATAGGTATTTATATTCTGTTTTATTCAGGTGGCACATATTCTGCATTATGGAGAATAAGGTTCAGTTTGATTGATTTGTTACAGAATGGATCTATGCATAATTTTTACTTCTGTATTTAGTCTGCTCAACGTGAGTCACTCCATTTAGTGAAATCCTTTATTTCCCCCTGTGTCTGTGCACGTAGGTGTCAGCTTTCCCTGGCCATACCCTCAGTGCCTGTTGGTGAAGCTCACTGAGGTTGGTCCTGGTCCCTGTGGTTTAGTGCCCTCACTGCAGCTCTGCAGGGTCACCACAAACCATGCCTTGCTCCAGGTTCCCCAGCACTGATGCATTCTCATTGACATCTACTGCTTATAAATAGTTAAACATTAATACTGTAACAATTTAATACTGTTAATAATGGCTCATCCTTTAACGCCCGGGGCTTTGGGTCAGTGCTTTGCAGGGACAGATTGTGCCACTTGTGCTGGCCTTAAGGACATCTCACTCCTTTAAAAGTCTTCTTGAAGTTCATGCAACTCCATGAGGAGCAAGTTGGGCTGAAGAACCTGTCTTAGGGCTGGTTGGCTTAATGCTGTAGGTTTGGCATGCTGCTCTCAGCTTCCATTGTTCAGGGAGACTTGCTTTGCTGAAATATGGGTTAAACCATACATTTGCTTCATAATGCATTTAGGACTAAGGCTTACAGCAATTTATTTTAATAACTTCCACCCTTTGTGACTGTCCTGCCAAGAGCTTGGCTTGCTGATGTCCAGTCTTCTCCAGGCTTTAAAATCTGCATTTTTGTTCCTGTAATAGTGGTTTTAATGTAAGTGGAAACATCAGTCTGGTCTTAAATCTTCAAAATTAAGCATAAATGTTATCTGTTGATTTTCATAAACTTGAATCTTTGAGATGGCGCTTGGCTTTTTAGCCAGCCCAAGATGTTTGTAGTGCATCCAGAAAGTACTTTGTCAGAAATATCAGATGATGAGCTATGTTAAAAGGGTTTTAAGTATTAACAGGTTGTTGTAATTGCAGTTAGAGTTTTAAGCTCTTTTGTTAGCTATGTAGAGTATTCTTGAGAGAATATGATGTGGTGTAAGTTACTTTCCACAGGATATGATTTGTCCTATGATGATATTATCTTTCTTTCTCTTCAAAAATGATGTTTTGAAATTATGCCCTTTTGCAGACTGTCTGAGAATGCCCTTTTTTTGTAAAACCACACCCTGTGTGGGTGCAATGCTTTTATTTAACAGGCTTTTTATATCCATTTCCTTCTCTGAAACATGGAGGACAGTAGCACCCAAGGGCATTGAGGGAAAGGAGGAGAGGGAAGCTTGGACTGAACAGGCAGAAAGAGTTTGTGTCTACTGGAGCAAATTCCTGCCTGGATCTTAGGCTGGCACCCATAACTTCTGTTTCTGCCCTGCA
This sequence comes from Irena cyanogastra, assembly GCA_013397155.1. Taxonomy (NCBI): domain Eukaryota; kingdom Metazoa; phylum Chordata; class Aves; order Passeriformes; family Irenidae; genus Irena; species Irena cyanogastra. The sequence goes on from VWZV01011460.1 coordinate 1,089,597, forward strand.
AGGAGACAGAGCATTTTCCTTCTCATCTGGTTGGGGTGTGGAGGACAGCAACGTGTTGGTTGCTCCCTATGATGACCTCAAAGAAGGCTGGGAGTTGAGCCTGAAGAATCAGTCCTCCTCTTGATGTGAGTAGTTGTCAGTGTAATATAATTGAATAGAAATTCTCTCTATCATTGAAAAAAAAATCTGGAAAATCACTCAGGAAACACATAGGAGAGCAGTGTTGCCTGGGGTTATAGAGTTAGGTGCTAAGAAATAAGAAAATAACAGATTTAAGGTATCAGCAACTTGAATTCAGTGCACGTGAATGAGGCTGTTGGCTGCAGCTGTAATAATTTGTTAACAAGAGTGATGAACTGGGTGTTTTATTGTAGGTCATTCAGATCTTGAGGGCAGGCTACTGCATCTTCTCTGGGAGAACCCTGTGGTGTTTTCATTCACATATTTTTCCTGTGGAAAAAGGATTCAGCTGCTGGCTAAACTTGAATACATGGGCAAATTTTGGTACCTGTGAGCCAGAATTTTTGAGCTGGTTGGATAAACATTCCATTTTTCTGACTCACAGTAGATCAATGTGAGTTTTTGACTGACATGTAAAGTATACATTGGCAGCCAAGCAGTGACTTGTCTGGTATTGACCAGCCGCTTAGGGTTGCACAGGTGCAGAAGTGGTGTGCTGTGCCATGCTGGTCACTACCTTTTTTTGATAGAAGGATTAATTACATTAATTAATTGCAATTAATTTATAATGGCATTAGCTTAATTGGTAAGAATCCCGCTGTACTGGATTTTAAAATAATTTTTAAGGATATTCTAGTAGCAGGTGTCTCTTTCGTAGATGGTCTGTGTTGCTTTGATTTACTGTCTGGTGGTTGGTGTAGATTTAGAAATATACTGCTTTCACCACATAACAAAATTTGCATCTGTAGGACTGCACCTGATTTGATGTCTTTTATTTATATATTTTACTTGATTTCTTTATTCTGGGTAGATTTAAAGACGCCAAACATAGATGCACTGAACTGCAAAATTGTGGACTAATAGCTTTGGACTAGGGAATGTCAAGATGATGATAATTTTTTTTCCAGAGTTTTGTTACATTCTAGATGCTGAACTTGTGATGAAAACAATATGGGTTCAGGATCAAACTTTACTCTTGGTGCGTGAGTAAAGCACTAGACTGTAAAGGCTGATTCTTGACTGAATCAGTAATAACAATAAATAAATAATAAGAGCTGTAGAATGGTGTTGAGACAAGGAATTGTGTGTGTGTTTGTGTATTAGTTTGCATGATAAAGTCTGTGTATTTGAAGATTGACTTGTCTAGAGAGGCTCTTTTTTTGGCTGGAACAAGACTTTGATATTTTGAAGAAAGCAAGAATTAATTCTTTATGCTGAACTTTGAGGGATGCATCTAAAAACATTACTTACCTATCCCTCCCAGGAAAATAATTTCACTTTTGAACAGGTACCAAAAATAGAATCAGCCCTAAAAATACAATTAACCAATTTCAATACTGCAGCTAGGAGGCCTGCTCACAGTCAAATCAAAACTAGACTTGATTTGCTTTAAGGACCAGTGTTCTCATTTCATGGGAAGGTGAGGTAATGCCTTTTTTTATGCTTATACATAATATTGAGAACCTAAAATGCAATTCAGATGTGTAATAGCAATATTAAATATTTAAAAGTTTGAAAAATTTAATGCATTTAAATATTAAATACATGTGCTGGAGAACAAATTGCAGGGTTGAGTACTTATGTCAGTAACATGTTTTATTTGAATAGTTCTTGTCATTTTTGTGTGAACAGCGAAAGAGGTGTTGAGTGTATATGTGATGTCAGCACTGTTTTAAGTCATGAAGACTTTTTGAAACTGATTACATAATTAAGTACGGGTTGAACAGCATTTTTTTGTAATAACAAAGCAGAAGTTACCCAGCTAATAAGAATAAAAAAGATTTGATTAGTTGCACTCTGGTTAGTGGATTTTTTTCCCCAAAAGGAAAGTGAAACCTGCTTTTGCATTTCTCATTCACAGCTCTACTTTTGTAGGAAAAGCAGGGAAAAATTAAAACCTGTGTGCGTTTAGTTGCTGTAAATCATCTTACAAAAAGCGTTGACCAGCAGAGGGCTTCTGTCCCTGGGAAATAATCCCTCACACCGTTATTGCCAGGGAAGAGGAGCTTTAAGCACACAACTTTCCACAGTGGTTTTCCTTCTCCCGTGATCCTGTGGACCAGCCAGCTCTGGAGAGCTGTGCAGGATCCTGTATTCTCCTTTGCTTCCCTTCAGGCTGTATGTGATGCAGTCTCATTTCCATAGGGCAGGGGAAAATTCAGTCCCTCTGCAGTGGCCCTGTTTTAATTTTGTTAAAGGTTTTTGTTGTCGGGATACAAGTATGAGGACAGGCAGGGATGCTATGAAGATTTTTGGAGTTCAGGCTGTGGCATAAATATCCTGCTGATGGTCAACCTATAAAAGAGTCTGTCACATTTTAAACCAGAGCAAAGCTTTATTCTTTAAACCAGAGCAAAGTTTGTTCTTTTTGTCCAGCACAGAATGGCATCTGATAAATCTCACTGTATCATAGTTTATGCCTTTAGCAGTGTGAAAGGGGTACACCTTTCATGTGAGGGCACTCAAGTGGGTTTCTGTGATGGCAAGAGCACTGATCCTCCACTCTGCTAGAAATGTATTTTGAATCTGTCTTGCTGCCTCATTACTGAATATTATTCTTGACACATAGTTTTGCGTTTTACCTGGCAGGCATTAATCTTTCTTTTGGCTAGGTTTTGCATTCCTTTTATCTGCTTTATCTAGCATTCATCTCTGTTGCTTACTCTGTAGCCACGGTGTGCTAAACAGCCTTAAGTCAAATATTGCCACATACACCTCTCTCCTGAAAATGCCATTAAGTTTGCTTGGTGCTGTGAGCCACCCAGTCAGAACTAAGCTTTTCAGCTGGGTGACTGGCAGCATATGGAGAGACAAACTCTTTCGGACACATTTGGCTAAAAAGATAGTGTTTGTTCTGCCTTTCTGTGTTCAGCAGTGCCTTTTTTTCCTCGGCAGAATTGGAAGATAATAGGATTTTAAAGGGTGAGTAATTGACCGACAACCACTTCCAGCCATAGCATTTTTCTTCATATTGTGTGGCCTCAGTGCTTAGGTGAGGCACAGCCTGATTTCTTATTTCCACAGCTCGCTGCACTAAATCCCATGTCAGCTTGGTTGTTCTGCTGGCAGCACAGGGGAAACAGAAAGATACATAACTGAGCTGGGCTGGTTTGGTTAGTTAGTTGTTTCCTAAATTTGGATGTTTGTTGTAGTGGCATTGTGTATCTCTAAGAATAGTATGCACTATTCAGATGTTAAAATCGAATCAAATAGATGCAAAATGGATTTCTATTGTTGATGCAAAATTAAATATTTTCAAAACCTCTTGTATTTTAATACATCATTTTTTTTTGTTGTCATTTTGGTGCAGTTAATTGTGTTAATTGGTGATGCCTGGGCCACAGAAAAATGAGGGCTGGAGGTTGTAGATGCTCAGGAGCACAGCGGAGTGAGGGCTTTTGCAGCTGAGAGAGGTTTGGGAACTTGGGAGGAAGATGGCAATAACAGTTTAAAGCTTTGGTTGTCATGGGGGAGGTTTGTGAGAAAAGGAGTCAAATGCTTCAATCAACCAGGAGGGAGTGAATGAATTCCTATCTTTTTTATGAGGATTAATTTTTTATTAGATGGTAGTGGCTGCTTTCATTTGGTCTTTTCTCCTTTTTAGCCTTTTTTTTCCGCAAGCTTCCCTCCCTCTCTACTGCCTCTTGCTTGAGCTTGAATGGTTCTGACACTAAATGACCATTTGATGAGTCTTTCCTCACCATCCCCCCACGTCTAATTTACTAGGGAGTGCTCTTGATGTGGGTGGTACCCCTCTCATCAGGGTTTTAGACAGCTCACAGTGATGCCCATAGGCAAAGGGCATGTTACCAAAAACGTGGGGAAGCTGCTCCAGCATAGCTTAGACTTAGCTTAAAGTGGGCCTGAAATTTTGTCTGGGGGTTCTCCCTGCAGCCTGGGAGACTTACTTAAATATACTTTAGATTAATAGGTGATCAATATAAAACTGCATTATTTATAAAAACTTTTAAAAATGGTATTTGCACATATAAGTTACCTTAAATATTGAAATGTGTCCTTGGGTATTTTTGCCTCAAATTCTAGACACCAGTATAAGGCATGCAGATACAGGGCTGCATTTTTCAATGAGAGCAAAGGGCCCCAGCAGTTACTGATAACATCTGTGTTTTTTTACATTTGCCATGTCTGCAGGACAAAAAGGTTCCAAAACCAAAGCAGTTTGTTGCTTTCTGATAATTTGGTTCCTTGTGTTCTTTGTTTTGGCATCAGTTCTGGTGTGTTCTGTAAACAATCCTAGGTAATATAAGGATTTGTAAGAGTTGTAGTGGTTTTAGAAACTCTTCTCAGATTGCTCAGTTGCTCTGTTACAAATTTTAAAGATTATACTGGTGGTATATGCATTAGTGTTATGTGAAACACATGCATTAATTAAATGCAATGTAAATATATTTTGCCTTTTCTGAAGAGATTTAGGATAAATAAAAGCACTTGCAACTGAACACTTGAATGTTTTGGTGGAAAAGAACCTAAAAACACCTTGTTTCAAAAATGTATAGCAGCTGAAGTTTGTGCATCCCTCACCTCAGTCAGTTACTTGCTTAGTTTAAAAGGTCAAATAAATTAAAAGACAAATTAATGTTAACATGTTGGTGAACTACATACTGACTTTAATTGTAACTGTAAAAACAGATACCCCGAGGCAGATTTAAGCAGTGGCAACTAACATTGTTATGATAGCCTCAGGAAGCAAGTGTAACAGACAGGATGTTTTGTAATAAAACTGTAAAACAATTAAAATAGCTGCACAAAGGATGCTGCTTTTTAGCCTGTCCAGAGGAAAGGGCTGCAAAGGGAGTGTCAGCCAGTCACAGCATCACAGTTGTTATAAATTGCTATCTACTTTTGGAAGGGGCAAAAGATGGATAACAAAGTCGACAAGTAAATACATGCTACATAAATATGCATAAATCCATTACCATCTGCCACATTGTCCAATTTGACTGGGGTGTCTACCACATAAATCAGTTTAAAGCAGTTTCCCTCAAGCAATATTTTCTGTAATGAATGGTTGAAAGATCTACATTCTTGGGTTGTGACTGTAGTTCTGGTATATAATATGGAAAATATCATATTTACCATTTTCTCAAAAAAAAAAAAAAAGCTGTAGTTGAAAGATTTATTTGACTGTGCAGCTACTAAACTTTGCATTAGTCTTTGGAAGCCAAGCCAGGAAGTTAAATTATCAGGCTTTTTGCTTGGCTAGGAATTTTTAGAGGTTTATTTTATACAGTCGCTACTACGGACGTTAAGTAAAGATTAGAAATATCAGTCTGCAAATGTGCTGGTTTTGTATCCCGGCATTATGGTCATTTAAAATGATAATTTTTCATGAAGTTTCATTCCTGGCTTGGTAAGCAAACATAGCTCATGGTGCTGCTGTTTATTCTTTGTGTCGTCGCTGTGATATGTCTCAGTTCAGGTCCCAGTAATTTTATTTTTCTGTCCTGTATGTGTATAGCACACTTACATTTAATCTTTTATCCAGATGTGGCCTCTGTCTAGTTAGACTCAGCTTGTACAGTTTTCCTACATCCTGTTCTGGATTTCTCCTAATAGCTACAGCTATGGAGTCAGTGTGCTCGGCCGTGTGTTCATCTGGGCTCGGTTTCTTTGACGCAGAGGCTGCTTTACAGTGCTCTGGCAGTGAAAAGGGGCCCCAGTGAGAATGGGACTCAAGACCCAGCTGGCTTGTCTTCTGTTTTATGGCATACCAAATAGATTGCGCCAGGAGAGATAGCATTTGTGTGTTCATTCTTCAATGCAAGAAGAAAGTATTAAAATTTCCTTGTTTGTTTGCTTATTTGTAGAATACAGCAAAAGTGGTGAGTCTTTTTTTGTGTGCACTGATGTTCCTTTTCTCCCCCCCACTCCATTCCTACTCTAGAGATTTGTAATTGTTACTGAAAAATTTTATAGTATTCTGATTAAGAGTATATATTAAGACTTTACATCAAGATACTCTTTCTGGTAGGAAGTGTTGAAATGCTCATTTGGGATGGAAAAAGACAAATTTGAAGTTTCATGCTTCTAAAGAAACTGGCCTCAGATTGTATATGCAAGAACCTGATAACCCATCTTCTCTCTGCAAATATTTGCCTCTGCTAAGTCAAAGGTCAAAAATATAAACTGCCTGTCAGGTTAATTCTGTGGAGTTTTGTAAATCACTTAAGTGTTTTTAAGCCTGTATGACTAGGTGTTCTTTAGTAGGTTAGGAATCTTAACTTTGCATTTCTGTTTTGTGAGAAGCATAGGTTTGTAGTGTGAGAAAGTCACAATACAGTAGTAGAATTGTTGCAAAAATAGTTTATATATTGAAACATTTCTTTGATATGGTAGAGATTCTGTAGTGTTAGAAAAACAGCTTCTAATAAAAACACAGCTTCACTCCTTAACGGAGCAGAAATTGAATGTTAAAACTGGAAATGAATCCACTTGGAAAAAAAAGTGTGTACATGTGAGATTCATTTTCACTTCAGATTAGCCTCCTTAAAGATAGGGCATCACATGTATAAGCCAGTTATCCAGCCTTTCAGCTCAGTCATGGAAGGGAAGGGTTCCCTTAGATAAGCACTCATATCATTTAAAGAGAACTGTCCAGTAAAGGTGGGATATGTTTCCCCTGGGAGGGCATACAAAAAATTATGTTTTTGTGTCTGTAGGGTAGTGCATGAATCTCAGTGTGACATTTTTTGTGTATGTGAGGGGGAAGGGAACTGTGTGCTCAAAATGAAAAAGATACCTAGATTTTTAAGGTAAAATATTAATCTACAGCATGCTAATTCTCAGGTGGGCTTAGTAACAGCTGGGATATGATTTAAAGTAAAGATACTTGTAAAAACAAACAACTCCCTCGCTTAAATACACATCTTAAGTCTCTGTATCTTCCTTATTGACATGAAATAATAGACCAAAGTATAAAGGTTTGTTTGAGGAAGGCCATTTTCTGATCTAAAGCTACTCTTTCATCAGTTCTGTGTGTTGGATGCGTTCCTTTGAGCACATTTTCTATGTGTTTAGAGGAGAAAAGATAGTCTGGCAACTCTGTATCGAGGCAGGAAACCTATTTCCAGAGCTGCCCCAGGCTTCCTGTCCTGCTAAGGAACTGATCCTGCTAACCAGGGCTAGGAAAAAAAAAAAAAAAGGGAAGAGGAAAAAACCCCAGGAACTTTCAGTATGCAAGTTTTAAATGAAGTATTTTTGCTAGTGGCCTTCTTGTTCTGAAGATCTAATACTTACCTGACTGGCAGAATTTTAAGAAGGTTAATTTTCTGAAGCCTCAAGTACTTTTTTGCAGGATTTTGTATGCGTGTAGAAGATAACTTTTAACTGTTCCTGCAGTATATATTCCTCAAGCAAGACTTGAGGAAATTTGTGCAGGGTGCCAACCTCTGAAGCAGTCTTTCTCCCTGCTCTTGATAATGAAGTAAAGGGATGAAACCTTCCTTAGAATTGAGGTAATTCGTTATTATTTTCAAACAGAGATGGCAGGAAATGAGAAGAAAACAATTGCTCTGAAAACAATTTGAATGTTGCTCCAGACAAATAAAAGACTGCGGCAGTGGCTGACCTCTCCTGACAAACAGCTGGAGCCAAAAATGGCCACAGAGTTGTCGCTTAAGGACTTAATGGAGGAGATCTTTCAAATCAAAGAAACAGTAAACAAGGTAGATGGAGCTTTAACAGAGGTTAAAATTGAGATAGCTCAAATGAAAGTCAGGCGAAATGAAATTAAAGAAAAGGTGAATCAACAGTTCCCGCGTGTGTGAGGATGAATTGCTTACGTTAAAAGAGACTTCTAATCAAATCAGGTTTCTGGAATGATCTTTGAAGAATTGGGAGAATAAAAGGAGGAAAATCAAATTTGAAACTGGATACCTAGAAAAGGCTTGAAGGACATCACCCAGGGGGAGGTTTTGAAAATATTGCACTGGAGCTGATAAAAGTGAATGCCGAGAGAGACCTCTACAGCAAAAGGTTGCACCTCAGCTTCCTCCTGGGTGTCTGGTAGACATCAGCTCATTGTATCACAAACATTGTGCTCATCTTGTGCAGCAGATGACAGTGGTAAAGTTTCCTACTGTCAGTTTTTTCAGAGCACTCTCACTAGACCATAGCTGGACACAGGCTATCTGCCACTGATGGTTTTACAGCCTCCCTGAATGTGAGGCCTGATTTATGGCACCCTAGTGAAATTGGGGAAGGTTACTGCAGAACAATACAGTAATTATGGGATGAACCAGTTGGCCTGGCTTGGGGCTCAGGAAGGTACCTTTTCCTACAACTACAGAATGCAAAGGAGTTGTGTTCTGGAAAACTGCCCTTGCCTCTGAAATGCAGCGATGTCCTGCTTAGGAATTACTGTGATCACTGGTAGTTCCCTTTTGCTACTGATTCAGTCAGGGTGGTGAAATATGGAGCACATGAGGAAGAGTGATGGTCTGTGGTGCTTGGTTCTTCACTGATGAAATCTTCCATCAGCAGAAAAATTCAGGATACTCTTGTAGGTTCTGCTTGAATGGGGGTCAGGGAGCTAAGAGTAACACAAGTTTGCTCTAGAGTTGAACCTCAAGTGCTTGGCTTGCAGCTAAGTAGGAGAACTACAAAAATTAACAAGAAAGGAAAGTTTTACCTGCCTGCAATGCTGCAGAAGGTAAACATGTTTGAAATATCTAGGCAGGGAAATGGTGGGAGGAAAATCTAAAATTAAGGTGGAGACAGTGTTGTTGCTTATCTTGAAGGAAGAACTGGTCTTTAACTAGTTGCCACCCTCTTAAGGATGCCTTAATAAGAAAGTTAGAGTATTTCAGTTCAGTGCTTGTCCTTGCAGATTTCTGAATGCATGCAAGAATCTTCAGTATTCCTTTCCAGATTTATTTGCTTTTGAATATTTTCTTCAGTAATTTTTTTCTGGCATTTAGAGCAGTAGCTTTTTTCTTTAGATTCTTCCATTTTCTACTAAAGTGGGTGAACTGCTTTAGGAAAAAGTAGTGATTCAGATTTTTAGTCATACTTACAAAAATGTTTTGTTAACCTGGCTTTCATTTTTGTTTTCATCTTTGTTTCTCATGATTCATGCTGAAGTATGTGTCACAAACTGTCTTGTATAGAATCTATTGTTACGTAATTTTTAGAAAATTTTTTTTTTCAGCCCAGCAATGGCAGACAAATATTGCAGACACAAGTCAGAAGTTTGGTTTGACTGTAGGTTTTGGATGCTGACATGAATCAAGCATTCCAGTTTCTTTATGTAAACTAATTATTTGCAGCCAGGTTGACTTCTTGGGCAAAATATTAATTTTGCCATTGTGAAGAGAAAGTTCTCAAGTCATGAAAGATGGTGAACAACAGTTGGTGGAGGCAAAGGAGAAAGCTCTGAGGAGCTGCTCTTTGCCCTGTTTCTTGGTTGGGGGATCACCATTATATCCTCCTACAAAATAGTAGGAATAAGGCAGTCAATTAGTAGTGTTGTTGAACATGCTGGTACTTCACCCCACTGCTGAAGTAGGATTTTTCCTACTGGATCAGGTTGAGGATTTAATGTTGGGAAATCCATTGTTAGCAGCTGTGCCAATCTGAATAGCTGAGTGAGATTTTACTTCAGTCAGTCAGTCTGGTTAAAATAAAAGTTGCATATGTCTTTTCCTGGAGTTTCTGCTTTGCGTTATTTAGTGGACTGATGTCTCGTGTAGTGGGAGTCCCAAAGAAGTTGAGAGGGACATCAGGACATGCACCATTATCTTGCAAGAAGGTACTGCTAAAGGTGAACTGTAGTGATGAACAACTGCGAGAGTTCAAAAAATAAGCTTGAAATATTTGTGTAGATTGGTTTGTTTCAGGGAAGAGCTACAAAGCATATTGTGGGTTTGGGAAATGGGATAAAATGCTGTGCTCACAAAACCAAAGACTTCACAAAAATCACTTTTCTAAAAGGGTCACAGGAAAGGTCAGTACGTTTCTAGGTCTGCATTTGTAGGATGGTCTTCTAATAGAGAATTCTTCTTCTTGATTCTTTCTCTCTGCTCTTAACTTGCAGGGAATGCAGTCTCTTGAGTGCCTTGAATGTCGACATCAGTCAAAACGTTTTTCCTTTCAGTTAATTGGCTTCCACGTTCGTGTTCCTCCTTACACCATAAATAGATTTAGGTGCATCTCTCCTAATTTGCAGGTTTCTGGATAGGTGCCCTGGGTGAAGTGTTTTAAGAAACTTTTGTTGTTCAGATACTTCTGAAAATAAAATACTAGCATAGGACTTCTTCACCTGGATCTTGACTTTAGCAGGTGAAACAAGATTGTGTGGTTGGTAGAAATTTGCCATTTTTGTTCCACTCTCAGTTTACAGGCAAGTTACCTTGTACCTGTCTGTCTGTCTACCTACAGAAGTGAGTACAGTATGTAACATTATCCTAGATATGTATTTGTATTACACAGTCTTAATGAGAGACACCAGGGCTGTACTAAAAATCCTGGGAACTCTTGTAGCTGCAATAGCCAGGAGTATAAGAGGCCAGGTGATCTTAGACAGCTTTTCCTTCTCTTGTTATGGTCATTACTGTGAGGATAGCAACTCTGCAAGGTTTAGATCTTTTCATCAACAAATAAAATATTTTTTTCAACTTCAATAAATTGTATTCAGACTGTATTACTGTACCAGTGTCTGAATTACTTGTATTCTAGAGCATTTGGGAAGTTTTTTTCATGGTAGCCTTACCCTGAATCAGTGGCTAGAAGTGCTTTTGAAATGAGCTGTCCAGGTTTCATTCCATGACACAGCTGTGCCCACAAAGTAGGCACATCACTAAAAAGAGCTGTCCTCTGCACTCCTCAGCATTGGGGTGAAGAAAACCCTGCATGGCGTGTGCAGAGTTGTCACCTTGGCATGGGTGACACAAATGCCCTCAGTCCAGGGACCACTGACAGCCTCCTCAGTTCTCAGCTGAAAATGCAGGCGGGGTCTGACAGCACTTCGGGAGAGCAAGCAGTCTCTCACTTGATGTAACTGAGTTAATTTCCATCTGGCTATGAGCTGAGGCTCTCGAGGTTGCTGAAGGACTGGAGAGACTGGTTGGAGCTGCCATGTCTCATTTGTCCCAGCTGCCATGGTCAGGAGGCACCTTGAATATGGATATAGCTCCAGTTTCTTCCAAAGCAATTAACTAATTTTCACATCCAGTGTGTCTGTGTAGACAGCACATCTCAAAGAAACTGGGTATGGTGCTGTTCTTTTTTGGTTTGTGTTTTTTTTTTTTTATTGGTACAACTGACTCACTTTGAGGCCCAGCTCATGATGGGCAGGAGATGTTTTCTAAATTATATTTACTGTAATGTTCATGTGCAATGGCTGCATAATCTTCAACTTCAGTGAATGCTTTATTTTTCCTCCTTCCCTTCAGCGTGCTGCAAAGTGACAGCTTGATAAACAGACCAATTTTTTTGATTTTGATATTATGAGCTTTCAAGGAAAAGGCAGTATCAGCTTGCATTGGGATATATTCCTATTTTATGTCTTATGCAGAAGCACTTTTAAGAATGGACACTGGCATAGGTAAATGAACACTGCCACCAGGAAAGGTCTGCTGTTGAGTTTTTTTTTTTATTTTAAGAAAATGATCTATTTTTGTTCACATGCAGATAAATTGCTAATTTTATTCAAGACAAAGGAGATGGATTTAAAATAAGAAATGGTACTTCTAAAAGTCTTCAGTGATGTTGTGCAGTATCTAACTGAATAGCAGAGGCCTGTCAAGGCAGACAGGGATGTGTTTATCTGTATTTTTTTTCAAGCAGACTTTATTTGTGTTCCATTTTCCAAGTGGCACTGTAATTTTTTTTTTTGGTTTTATGAGTAGTGCTTTCCAGTATGGCATCGTTGCTTGGTACTTCACACTGTAGAGAGAACAGCTGGGTTAATTAAATAGATATGTCACAGCACTGAAGCCAGTGCCTGCTGCCATTGTACACAGGCAGCCAAGAGTTACAGTAAATAGAGACTCACAGAGGCATTAGCAATGCAATATCAATTGTAGTAAAAAAACCCAAACAAGCTGTAGTATGAAAAATAGTAGAACAAAATGATGCTTTGTGTGCATAAATTACAAATAAGTATAAATGAGGAGAACTGTGCATTTGTGATATTATAAACCAGTTATTATTGATTATGATAAATTGATAAACTGCATTTCAGGTAAATGTTAGCAGTGTCAGTATGAAATTTATGGAGGATTTTCTTTCCTGGTAGCATTACAACACACTGCCCCATTTTTCTTTTCTTTGCCTTCTTTTTTTTTTCCCCCTCCAGTACTGAGATATCTTAACATGTGAATCCTATAACATTTTTATGAGGAAGTTTGTTACCTCTAGTGTGAGGCCCAAATTTGGTGACGTTGTCCTTTGTGAGCTTCCTGTCTATTTAGTCTTGACTATGAACGCCATACACCATAGCCCCTACTTCATCTCTGAAACATTAATGAAGGATGCTCATGAATGTGTGTTTATGATCTGTTCTGCCATTTTGAAAAGTGACTGAATTTCAGTTACTGGCAAAATGCATCTTTTATACCTGTTCCTTGTGTTCACAATGTTCAGGTTAGCTGTAACTACTGAGGACAAAATGTTCTGTGACTTTGGGTCATTGCAGACCCAGTGATGTACATGTGCTGTAAACTGAGGAGACGAGGTCATCTCAATGATGGAAATTGTTACTAGATTGCAGATTTTTTTTCCCGACAAAGTGGATCAAAGCTCACTCTACAGCTTCTGGTAGGACTACTGGGGATAGGAGCAAAAGCCAAACCTCCAGGAAGGATGGATCCAAAGTAAATCCCAACATGAGCTCTTCTCAGTGGTTTGGATGATGATTGGCAGGTTTCCAAGGAGCAGATGGTGCCAGCAACATTTTATTTGTTTGTGAGCTACTTGCAGCATTGCAGAGCAGAGGCAGTGTAGAGCTGGTCAAAATGGCAGTGCTGCCATGGTAGAAAATGGGATGAGTTGTGGTGGCTGCTGAATTACACCTTGAAAGGAATTCTTGGCACTCCCAATATTGACCTGTTGTTCTTAGAATGTAACGAAAGAACCTCATAAACATCATTAATTCTGCAATAAAGTCTTCCAGAATGCGCTAAGAATAAGGAATTATTATTTTAAAATCAAACCCTCTTGTGCCTGATATGAGGATTCTCAAAGCAAGTGGAGCAGTCAGACGTAAAACCTCAAGATGGTTTTTGGAGAATCTCTGTGTAAACATATGAAAAGCCAAATGAGAAATCTCAGTGCTGACACTTGCTAGCTGTGGGGCTGTAGGAGCTGGTAAAAAGCCTTTCTTTTATGGAGTCCTCAAATTCTTGTTTTAAATGCATGATTTGAAAAGCAAACAGTAAAATACAGACCCAGGTCTCAGTTCTGCAGGCTCCTAGATGTGAGTAGCTGTCTGTACATAATCCCCTGGAAGCAGGGAAGTGGAAGACTGGCAGGCTCTCCTGTCTGGGGGACAGTGGTTGGGATGTCTGTGTTGAGTAGTGGTCAAGACAAGGTTCCTTCACATGCAAAAGTCTCCTCTGCTCATGTCCTGCTCAGCTTCTGTTTGGAAACATGTGCAATTACAGTCACTAAGGATATCCAAGGACTTTGGGTGGTTAGGCATGACAGAGTTCATCTAAACATGTTATGTTGTCTAAATGGAGGATGGGGCTTGGGAGGTTTTGGTGGGTTTGGTTTTTTTATTGCCTATAGTTGTCATACTTAGATTGAGAGCTCTGCAAAGGTGACTGTTTTGCAAAACATGCTTTACAAAATTATTCAAAATTGTAATTAGTAGCCGTAAGTAACAAAAAGGAGCAAGAATAGCAAACAGAATCATTTATGTGGAGGGATGAACATTTGAGCATTGTTACGTGGGTTGTAGGCACGTAGGTCTTCTGTTTTCCTATCTGTTTTGTATTCCATGAAAAATTATGGTAATCTCAGAAACAGCTGAGCAGTTTGTCCCATCTTTTCTGTGGAAAGAGCCAAGTTAGAGAAACCAAGCCTGAGCTTCCAAGGAGTGGGGAAATCTTGAGACTCTCACTCCTGACTCTTGTGGGAGCTTGTTCTTGTGTTTAATAGACAAAATAAAATACTTTAATTCAGTGTAATGAATTTGTAACATTGACCTGTTATGTTTTCCAAGGAAGCTAAGGGGTCTTCAGCTTACTTGTACCCTCCCAAGTGTTTTAATCAGAGATGCCTTTGAATTTCTTTGACATTAAGCACAGTTTGTGATTATATGAAGTTAGATAGGCTGAGGAGAGGCGGAAAGAAGAAAGACAAGTGTTTTATGTCTTCAAGCAATTTCTGTTTCTGGAGTTGGACAGCGTTTTGAATTAAAATATTTTAACATGATTTTTACTACTATTGTAGGTGCTGTAAGTTTCACTAGACTTCAAGCTTATTTTCACCCCCCTCCCCTTAGTTCACATCTGTAGCAAGTTTGAGTGCACTGTCCTACACATTACGCTGAGTTGTGTCTTTGGACATGTGATACAGCCTGAGATTATTCAGTGTGACAACACTTAACCTAACATAATTCAGTTCAGTGCACTGAGAAATAGAATGATAGAATATTTTTTTCCCTAGGATGGGTACCCATCCATTGTCACTCAAATTACTGCAGATTATCTGGTAGGAACATAAGAATATAGGACTTGCCATACCAGATCAAACCAGTGGTCCATCTAAGAAGCTGTCCTTTCTCTTGAGACAGGCTGCAGCTGGTTATTTAAAACAAAAGTGCATAAAACCCTACAATAAACTTTCAAATGTCTTTCACATTATGTTGTAGGTTTTTTTTTTTTTTTTTAAATCATGTCAGTCGATTTTGTTCCGTGCTGTGTAGCAAAAAGGCTTAAATCCTTCATGTTTCCTAAATCTGCTCTGGTGCAACACTTCACTTTCATGTTATCTGTCTAAACCTTATCTGAATTTTGCTGTGCTTTTGATGTCAGTGTGCTGTGGTAGCAGTGCATTCCACAAATTAATTGTATGTTATAAATAGGAATGTCTAATGTCTCATGTAAACCTCAAACATGCCTTCTATTAGATATCTCATCTTAAAGCTAAAAGGATTCCTGTCAGTGTTTCTAGTCCCTAGCCTGCAGGACTCTTCCAGTGCCTGTAATTATTCTAACAATTCTTCATATCTATACCTTCTGCTTATCACAAGAACAAATCACAGCATTTAATATAAAGAGTATTCAGTTATTTTATGTAGTAGCAACACTATTTTTCTGGAACATTTTAATGTTGGTATGAAGAATCAAGGGGGAAAGAGAGATGCTTACAATCAGAATTATCTTTTACATGTTTTATTTCAGATACAGGACAATGGTGTTAGAATCATTACAGCACTGAGAGATTGGTTCTAAATGTATGTTGAGCACAGTTCAGAGATAGTAAGAGCCCCTTTCACTTTAATGGCCCTTTCTTTGCATTTTAAACCAGCACTTCTGTAGGTTAATTTTTCCACTCCTTAAGACTTTATTTCTTCTTGTTCTTAATCAACCTACTTAAGTTAATTTGGGATTTAAAGTTATACTTAATACAGATCTAACTTAGTAGTTTTCTTCTTCACTTAGCTCAGCAACCATAATGCAAAGAGTGGATTTTTTTAAGAGATAAAAATCCTTATCTTTATATGTCTTTGGATGTTCCCTCCATCCAAGTGTTTTTAAGGATTAAAGCTCTCTAAACTTTTCCTTTCATTCCTTTCCCCCCTCTTCTCATGTGCGTCATGGACTTGCACTTTTGAAAAATTAATCAAGGACTGGTAGTCTTGAAAGCAAGTGGGCACAGCCTGGCGTGCCTGGTGTTCGTTTGCATCGATGCTGCGGTGTGTGAGCGTCTGGAGATCGCAGCAACGCCCTCAGCTCCAGCTGCACTCTGCAGGTTCCAGTGCCTCTCGAAGGCAGCTGTACCCGTGTGGGAGCCCTTACACACCTTGCACGGGCCCTGCGTTGGCCAGGGTGTAAGGGCTGAAGTAAATGAGATGGAGGTGTAGCAGCAGTCTGCAGACTTTTAGTAAAGGTGTTCTGCTTATGGTGAACAGCAGTGATTTCGGCTCTTGGGGGCAAATGGTTTCTTTTGCAATGTAGTGTTTGACCTATAAATCTGACTGCAACTTTGCTAGGTTCTTTTTCTACAAAACTGGCAGTCTCCACTGTCCACTTCCTTAGGCTCTAAAATAAATAATGAAAAGTACCGTAAACACAGGATTTGATATTGATTTTCTGAAGTTTAAGATAATCTGAGGTCTTCAGAGATCAGTATCCTTTACTGTGTCATACATTTATGTATGCTGCTGCTATAAAAATAAATAACTGAAGCTCTTTAAGGTCTAGTTTGTGAAAAAGATGAAACATTTATTGGCCACTATATTTTGAACATTGTATTTCTGAAGCTGAATTTGATGCTTTGCGTCCCATAAAATAAAAATGAAGAGATTGAAGGCAGTAATCAAAAGAAAAAGGCTCAATGTGTCACACTGTTGCTAGAATACATGTGGGTGGGTGAACTGAGCTTTGCTTCTAATATACTTTTATAAATTTTTAATGATGGCTAATGAATCAGAAGTTGAGAGGCCTTGGAGATGAGTTATTTATCAGGTTATTTTTTCCTTTTGGTGCTCTGTGGAGCATCTCCCAGATCCCTCGGGTTGCAGGCTGCTTGTAAGATGTGGCTTACCATTCAGTCTGTTCCCCATCCAGCATTTTGCATCTCTTTAGCAAATACCGGGGTAGGGTTCAGAGATATTAATTCTGAACTTTTCACAGCAACAGATGTTAGAAAAACCTGCCAGAGCAAAGCAATGCTAATTTTGGTTTTGTTGTGGATGTCTGGGCGCTGCTGGGGCTGCAGGGTGGGCAGCTGTGTGTTCCAGCCCTGCCCCGTCCCACCAGGTGCCGCTGTGATGCAGTGCTGCCTGGAGCCGGCCAGGAAACACAGGGATACACAGTCCCCAAACTCCTGATTAATACAAATAAAAAGGCGAAGGAAATTGCAGCCTGCACCCTGTGACCTCGCCGAGACGTTGTAAGGCATCAAGGAAACCTTGATGGATCAGGAGCAGTCTCCTAATATCGAAGGGCTGCGTGGCTCCACGGAACATTGTACCGACTGAGATTTCTACAGTGTGACCGTGTTACAGCATCAACTTGAAAAGAGAGGGAGAGGAAATTAAGAAGTCAAGCCACAGAAGTAAAAATAATTCACAGGGAAGTGGCTCAAGCAGCTTGCAGTCAGCTTTGCCTCTCCAAGTGTAGGCATGTCTGCATGGCACAGAGGAGCCTTCAGTTTTCTGCCTGCCCCGAGCACGGTGGTCTCGATTACACAACACGCATTGCTGGTGGCACCTCGGCAGTGGCATTTTGGCAGGGAAGAAATCATGATGCAGATTGAAAGCGCTCTGTCAGCCACCCAAGTGGAATCAATTGCGCTATGGGTTAGCTCAGCCAGATTATTCCTTCCTGTGGATCCCCTAAATCTCCAAGCGGTGTGGCAGAAGAAGGTTGTGTGTGATGCTGCTTAGAGTGGTATATGTGGGAGGGAAACCCACAATGCTAGATTTAAATGACAAAACCAGAGAAAAGATGATGACAATAGGTGTCTCTTAAAAATTGGCTGTTGAAATAATAAATTGCTGGGTTGTAACAATAGCATTTCAAGGAAATGGTCTCCAATAAAATATTAAGAAGTAAGGGTGTAGCATTGCTCAGTTATTAGTGGATCATGGCAAAGTAGCAGGTTTTGAATCCTCATACCTGTTTACACTTGTGTGTTTCAGTTTCTTTCTGTAACTTTCTGGGAGAATCAGGTTCCTGATAGCACAACAGCTCTTTGGCAAGACCTCCCAACTTCCCCAGCATTTGACTCTGTATCCCACTCAGTGATGTGTCAAGATGTAGTATCTGATTTTTCTTCCTCTTGCACAGATCTTATTTCCTCACTTTGTGAAAAATGTTATATGCATCACTTTGATTTGTCTTTTCATCTAAGTCCATGATGATTTGAGGTCCCACCAGCTTACTGTGCATATGGCTAGTAGGAGAGCCACAACCTTGGAGGTGATTATGTGAGAGCTTGATGTGATTCACTAGCTAGAACATAAGATATGCTGGGCTGTTGTTGGGGCATGTATTTGTAATTCTTTAATAATAATAATAATAATCTGTAATTATAGGATGCTGCTGTAATTCTTGAAATAATAGAAGTGTATGATGCAAGGTGAATTGAACTCAAATTTCAGAAAAATCAGTTGATGGTGGCGATGGAAAATTCATTCTTTCTTGTTCAGGCAGAAAGCACCTGAAATGCTGCTTCTGTTGAGGTGGAGGAATTTGTAGGAAGAACAATTTCTAACACTTCCCTTTCTGGTTGGTGTTCTCTTTTCATAACTCTGCAGAAAGAATGGAGCATGATCAGGACCTTTGAATCCTATTTCTGGGTGTCTTTTAGAGTACATACTTCAGCATATTTAGAAGGCCTTGCAGGGCATGCTCATTTTTCTAATCTGAGAAGGAAAGAAAAAGTAGACACCACCTTCCAAAATGAGTTACACAGACAGCTAATTGGTAGCATCTTCAGTTGCATGCTAAGTGTTGCAAGTGAATTTATTCCATATTCATTTATTCTATTTCCAGTTTCAGGAAATCCTGTGTGTGACTGGATATTACTCAGACCCAATGTTAATGGACTCGTATCACTTTTAATTGGAATTGCTCATGTGTTAATCCATAAGCTCGCACCATTGTAGTTGCCAGGAAATTGCACTTGAGGTTGCAAGCCTACATGTAATATCTCTTCTGGCAATTATTTTTGAAACACTGTATTTTGACAAAATAATTCACAATGTGCAGCCCTATGAGTGCAACCCTGGCTGCCTGAGTGTAAACAGCTTTACATCCATGAAGCTGGAAGGTTTAACATAGTGTAAGTAATTGGACTGTTGAATGGTTAAAATAACCCTGACTGAGGTTTTGGTGCCAGACCTTCTTTTGACTGACATAATACAATATTCTGAAGACTTGCATTTCAGTAGGCACACCGTACATGAAAAACTGTGTGGTATAGGTTAATGGCTGAACTCTTACTAGAAAAGTAAACCTTATTGAACTTTATCCTGGAAACTTGACAGTGGTAGCTGGCTGAAGTTAAAAGTGAGCTTTGAAGCCCAAAGCGAAATTACTTTGAACCTGAATGTATAGGATAAATCTTAGCTGCTGATCAGAATATGTAGAATATTTTCAGCTATTAATTTTATTTAACATATTAAGTAATTGTTTACTTAATAACAAGTGCAAAAACTTTAGCCTTTGCTGCTCTTTTAGGTGTGTTAAGGTATTGAGAAATCAAGAATTCATCACTGCACACAGACATCTGGAGCTAGAGGCTTAGCAGACTTTTGAAGTCAGTGGAGTTGCTCAGATTTACACCTTCTGAGGATGTGCCCTATGAGATCAGTGCCAGTCCAGACTTACGTATTCTGGGTCAAGTTTAATGAACCTGGAAGGGTCAGAGGACTTCAGAGTGGGTATTGTTTCGTTTAAAGATTGATTGGACCTTCCTCTATCTATGCCGAGTACTCCCCATAGTCTGATTATTGGGGGTATGCATTACGTATTTCTAGGATTAATTCAATTTCACTTTCAACTTTCGTTGTTTTCCTTCTGAGAAATCAGATGGCTTTATGGAAATTCCCTGCTGCTCTCTAAATCCCTGAGTCTCTTTCCTGTTTCTCGCTTCTTTAAGGTATTAAGTGTTACTCAACAACATAGAAAAGTTAGCATGTCTGACTCAGTGTGTTTAATTTCACCGCGTTAAGCATAAACAGTTTTAAAGCCATGTTATTTCAAAGTGGCTATATTTTGCACAACATGCTATCAAGCTCAAGGATAAGGTTAGCTGGTATTTGTTGGCTTCCAGCTACATTAAATACTTCAAAACTCTATAACCCAAATGTAAAATTGCATCTTACTGCAATACTGAAGAAGTCTGGCCATGGAAAATCTCAAGGTTAATGAACTTTCTGGCTGAGGATATTTGCCTTTCCAGCTGCTGAACGTGAAAATTGGAAGTGTGAGCTCCTAGGATATTGGTCCCCAGCCCATAATAAACCACCCTATAACCCGGACTGACATGGGAGGCCACAGTAATGTTGTCTGTAGCACTGTGCTTTGTGGGACCATGGGTTTGTTAAGGAGGCTCACATGAGGCTGCCTTGCAGTGGAGGAGCTTCCCATGTCCCTCTGCCCTGAGGCTGATGCTGCTGCGCTGTCACCGGGTGTGAGGGAAAAGACAGAGTTCATGTGTCTGGAACAGGGTTTTGCTTTATAATCACAGGGTCTGTAGTGAACTAAATCAGGGAATTTCTACATCATGTGCATTAAACTTTTTTAGCCTCTCAACTGGCTTGCTTTTGGGATATCATTGACATCACTGGATCCACGGTCTTAGGTACATTATCTGAGATTACAGAAAGGATTATCTGCTCTGAACAGCACCTCTTTATTTTTGTGTCCATTTACTTAGTCTCTGGAAAGAAGTAAGTGAAAGACCATCATCCAAAAATAAAAAAAGCAAAAACCAAAAAAACGTCTTACTGAACAGAGGAGGGCTGTGTTCCACACAGGCATGTTTTCTTGAGAGCCTCATGGGAGTTTTTGTATTAGCAAGGCTCTTGAGTACACACACAAGAAAGGTGGTTTTTTTTGGTTTTTTTTTTATTTTTTTAATTCTTAGAATATCTGTATCTTCTGAGCTTGTGAATCTGAACTGGCTGATGTGTTATGGGATATGTCATGCAGTTTGAACTAAGCAATCTAATGGAGTGGTTACTGGGAAATGTGTATTAGTGAGAACATTAATGTGCTCACTTTATATTGAAACCAGGTTTGACATTGTTTATGTAGCCCATGGCTGAACGGTGATGTTAGTATGAAAGAGGCAGATTGTTTAGCTGAAAGGAGAGTTGAAACTTGTAGTGTCTGCATTACTGACATTAATGTTTTATGCACTCAGTGCTTCTAGGACTACTTCTCTGTGTGGGATTATGGTGATTCCTGGTCAATTATGTCTTTGTAAGAAAATATAACCACACATAAAGTAACTAAAATGCAAGGTAGCTCTTCATAGCATAAAGACCAATCAGAGGTTTGAAAAGAAAAATGTTCCAATAAAAGGGCTCTTGATCAACAAAATGTGAAAGGACTTAACAATTTTACTTCACTAATGTGATTGTCCTCATTTCAGAGCAAGATGTAAATTCTTTGCATCAAGGAACAGGTTTCAGCTTCTATTGCATGAAGCTGAAATCTTGATGTCTTGAAAACACCATTATGCCGTTGTCTCTGAGAAGTGGAAGGACACAGGATCACAGGTCTAGGTGGGTTTGGTCCTCTCTGAGGTGTGACAAGGGAGGGAGAGCACCAAAAGAAGCCTGGAGGAAGGTCATCAGAGTGGCTGCTTTAGAGTGGCTTCATCCCTTGATCATAAAACCTCCAAAATGGAATGAAAAACAGAAGTGAGGGAAGGTTTGGCCAGTACAGTTAGCACTGATTTGACTAATAGCCATGAAATTATTCTATGATCAGTATTTTGCAGGGTTTTCATTTATTTCATTTTCATTTGTTTCTTTTCCTCCAAGGCAGAAATGCATCTTCTACTGAATTTATTTTCAGTGTTTTGTTTTGAAACAGCAAAGCTGATCTCAATTATGATTTTTATCTTGACCACCAGTCATGTCAGAGCCCAGCCCAGTTCTTTAAAACAAATTCAGAATTGCTTGTTGTATTGATTGCTGCAAGAGTTCCATCCTGCTCTAGTTCAGGCATGTTTGTTTTGCAAGGCTGATGTGAAATATACTTCTCCTTGGAGAAGTATATTTAGTTACTATAAAAAATAATTTTTCTACCCTTTTTTTGTGCTGGAAGGATTCTGAATGAATCTCACGAAACTAACAATATGCATAGGAGTAGTAAGGAATATAAATTTAAAAAAAAAAATCAATGAGCTCTTTTTGTCCCCCACCCACTCCTTCAGTGGCAGAATGACACAAATCCATTTATGCACACACACATTTACACACAAATAAATGGATGAATAGATAGTGTAGATAGAAGGAAAGGACCCTGCTATTTTAGATTGAAGTGCCTGTCACTGACATTAATTTAGATGTAGTATTAGGGAGCCTCTTAAAGGTCAGGTTTCCCCTGGAGCGTTAGTTTACCCTGGACATTTTTACAGATGATGTGCTAAAGATGTAATGCATCTAATAACTACATCTTGGCTTCATCTACTTGATTCATCAAATTCCTTCCTGCTCAATACTGAGTTTTCAGTGACATGTTTTATGTGAAATATTGCAGAACAGTATGTTAATGCTGTGTTGATTACAACTGATTTCTTTTTATTTGGAGGTACGTAAAAAGTAAAGCTCATTTATTGCCTAATGCTCTTGGCCTGTGGCTTCCTGGAAATAGGGGCCCCTCATTTTTCAATTAAGGAGAGGTGGTTATAATTGACAGCTGCCCTCTCCTGGGAAAGGTGACATTCAGATGCTAGTGCAGCAGCTTGACTACCCATGCAGCCAGGTTTATCATGTTGTTATATATAGAGCCAAATAATACCTGCTGGGTTCATACAAAGCCATAGGTGGTTAAGTGCACTGATATCACAAAGACACACCCTAATTTTTACTCCTATTCTGTGGTCTCTTAATAGTACAGATGCTTAATCCTTTTTAAAGGGATCTTCTAACTTGATTGTGAAGACCACAGTTAACCAGAAACAGAAGAGGACAGCCCTGAAGTTAATAAGACTGTTTTAGAACAATTGGTTTATCTTTTCTACTTGATATGAGTATTTTTGTAGTGTTACATTTGTGTTGAGCTGTGTGCTCTGAGCTTGTGAAAAAGAGCTTGGTACAAAGATGAGGGCACAAAAGATAATTTTTAGAAACAAATTAGTACTGAAATTAGTTGGATGAGAGTGGCATGTGCCAAAGAGCTGGCACTGACACAGTTCAGGAATTCGCTTGGTTTCACCTCTCCATCACTGACTCTCTATGGTAAGTTGCCCATCTGAAGAATGAGTTTTAAGGTTTAAAAACAAGCAAAACATCCACCCACAAGAACTCTTAAGATCATCATGTTTAAATGATATATGAGTGTGAAATGTTGCTGTTTCACCAGGCTGAAGTATTTTTTCTGTGTCGCAGAGCTGAAGCCATCCATTTCTGCCCCGGCAGCAGGGCTGTGAGGCTTCTGAGGCAGCTCTGCTGTGCTGGGCGGGGACAGGGACCCAAGGACCTGTGGGCTCTGCACCCTCCTTCTGAATTGCAGATTTCTCACTCTGTGCCATCCTGAAGGAGGGTTGGTTTTTGTCTACACTGATCCCACTCATCTGGTTTTTCCTTACACTCAGGTGAGGACAAAAGCAGTGCAGTAACAAGGAATTGTGGTGGTGCGCCCTGAAAAGCATCCACACCGAGTTCATTTACTTTAGTTTGGGCTGAAGACTAGGCTGTGTGTTCTTCATCCAGACTTTGTTCTTAAACTCTGAAGCAAAGCACAGCCTCGCCTTTGTGGGTTTTTTTCTTTTTCCTAGAACTGCCTTTTGTATGTATTGGCAGGAAAATAGCATTGCTCTTAAGGATCTCAAAGTCAGTTCTGCTTCTGCAGCCTTGAAGGTGCAGTTACATTAAAGAGAGAAAAAAAGCTTTTAAATATTGAAACAGTTTCTAAAATAAAGAGGTTTGAATTTATGATTGATTTCGAAGTGATCTGTGTTTAAACTTTGAATGGGAATAAAATAGTGTCTTGTTCAAATATTGAATTAGTTTTAAAGTTAAATGGCTTGAACATAGAACTCTCTCATGGGAAATCGTATTCTCATTTCAGCCTCTGACTTCTCTTGCATACTGTACTATGCCTCATTGTAGTCACACACCAGTGTTTGCTTAGGCTGCACTGAAAAACTCTCTGATACAATTTTATTAGTTGATTTAAAAAAAAAGGCAATAACATACCACAAAATACACTGAAAAAATTAATAGGAGCAGATGTTTTTCCATGGTAATGGAAATTCAGCAGAGTGATGTAAGCAAAGACTTAGGGTAGCTCTATAAAGCAGAAGATTAGGGGAGATAAAAGAATTAAAAAACATTGACATGGAGATGTGGCCACTGAAGTATGGCACAATGCGTGAGAACAGTGTAATTGGAGAAGATATTTCTCCAGAGCTTGGCTGGTAAACAGACAAACAAACCATTACCTGTTATTGCTCACCAAGACACTTTTAATTTTTTGGGGTGGTGGTTACTCTTTATTGACTGTCCTGCTGTAAAAGTTATTGGTGACTCACGTAAGAGGCCCACAGTTGTATTTTATAGCATGTGCTGTCAACTTATTAATGTGCTTGTGTCTTTGAGTGGGTTTGGTTCTCTGGCTTGGCTTTCCTGTTCAGCTGTGTAATGGCTAATGAAAATCTCACATCAGGAATGGGGGGAGCTGCATTCAAGGACTAGATAAATTGCAGCATAAGTAATGTTCTGTTGTCTTACTGACCATAACATTAAGATTCCCAATGTATTTTATAGCCAGAAAGGCTTTTCAGTCTCCTAACACCTGAGGGCATAATTCCATGTACTGACTAATTGAGTTGTTAGCCAGTTTTGCATGTTCTCAGATCACATCTTTCCTTGGTGTGGGGTCGTGCAATGGGTCAACTTGACATTGACAGTGGTGTTGGTTTGAGCCACGCTTTGGAGTGAGTCAAAGCTGGAGCAGAAGTGAAGATCAGCTGCAGGTGAGCTGATCTTGCTGCTGGTCCCATTCCCATTGCAGCAAGAAATGGATCTGTGATAGCTGGACATTCCAGTGGCAAATGCAGTCTGTTCTAGGTGTGTATCTTCATGGCTGCAGGCAAGGGGCTTGAGGGTAAACTGCAGTGTTAGATAATAGTGTGAAAAATTATCTCTGCCTTGATCAAAGTTTAATGAACCCATAGAGGAATTGAGTTTTTTGTTTATTTACATTATTCATGAACTTGAACCACCCGAAGAGGAACTCCATTTTATGTTTGAATTGAATTGGGGAAGGTGAGCATTATGGCAAGTTTTCAAAATTTGAAAGTTGGAAACATTTCTTTCGATAATGTCACTTTATAAGACAACTAAAAAAAATTCTCGAGAACTTAATGCACATTTTAAGAACTGTGTTTTAAAATTGTTTTTAGACTGTGGTGTGCAACTAGTAGAGAATCAAAGGAAGCTTTCTTGGAGCATGATAAATCCATGCAGGCATAGCTGAGAAATTACAGGAAATTTAGAAATCTGGATAACTGTCATATTCCAAAAGATAAACAAGTTATGGTCAGTGGAGGCTGTCTAATCAAATACTACTATTAAGCCTCAGAAGCCACCCATTCTGCAATTTTAATGAAACAAGAGACGTGGAAGAAGGTGACAGTGGGAGCTGTGTGTTAGTCAGTGAAGAGAATAGTATTCCCTGGAACAAAATAGTATTCATTGGAGCAAAACTCCCACTCTTTCTGTTATTAGTGCATTTGCTTCCTTTTTTTAATCATGAAAGACCTTGGAAATCTTCGCATTTATTATGTTCTGTCAACTTTGAAATAGTCAGTGGGCCATCAGTCAGGTTCGCTGTCCTCAGATTTTCTCATATGACGGAGATTCTTTTGAATTCAGTGAAGCTACAATGATTTTTATCCTTTCCAGTTTTATCCCCAGACTGTTTGTATGTTCATGTGTGTATGCACGTGTAGATGCATGTGGGCATGCATACACAGTGCTTGCACTTGTTTACCTACACACTCCAGCAGCTGGACCACATTCAGAGAGGAGAAGGAATGATGCTGATAAAGGCTCTAGAGCATAAGTCCTATGAGGAGCAGCCGAAAGAGCACGGGAGTTGTTTTGCCTGGAGAAGAAGGGGCTCAGGAAAGACCTTACCACTCTCTATAACTACCTGAAAGGAGGTTGTAGCCAGGTGGGGGCTGGTCTCTTCTCCCAAGTAACAAGCAATGGGATGAGAGGAAATGGCTTCAAGTTGCATCGGGGAGGTTTAGATTGGATATTAAGAAAAATTTCTTTACAGAAGGGTTGTCAAGCATTGGAACAGGCTGCCTAGTGTGGTAACTAAGAAATGTCTACATGTGGCACTTAGGGACACGACTTAGTGGTGGGCTTGGCAGTGCTGGGTTAATAGTTGGACTCGATGATCTTAGAGGTCTTTTCCAACCTTAATGCTTCCATGACTCGATGAAATACATTGCGAAAGACTTAATGTCTGGAAGACTCATAAGAACATGAGGCGTAATGTGAAACTCCCAAAAAACTGTCACTAAGGACATTCCACAGAAAAGTCAGCGCAGCAGTTTTTGAAAGTGTTTTAGCTCTGCTGAGCATACTCCAAAGGCCTGGGAGTGCTCCTGCGCCACGCGTGGCTGTGCCACATATGTCATTGGGTGTTTTTGGATCCCTTTTCTGGCCGAGACGCAAATTTGGAGAAACAAATCCATTTGAGATAAAAACACCGGAAAGTTGTACTAATGAAATCTCAAAAAGGAAAGCAGAGATTTAGACATGTGATGACAAAAATGATCTATAGTTTATGCAACCTTAACTTCACCTTAGTTAAGCTTTTCTCTTTTTTTCCTTTTCTTCCCTTTTTACTTTTTTTTTTTTTTTGGTTGGGAGTGGATATATAAAATAAAGTACTTGTATGGATGAGTGTAATCCAGTGAATGGTTTATGGACACACTCCTCCAGGGAGTGTTATAAGTTCACCTCTGAGTGCTAGATTTTGCATTTGGATCTCTGATTTAACTGCAAGAGGTGTAAAAACTGATGCATCGAGCCAACTCCCTACTGGTTGCACATCTGAGACTCAAGTGCTTCATTTCTTACTTTTAAAGCTATAGTAAATAATTTTAAACATGAAGTGAGCATTTTTTTTTCTCTCTCTCTTTCTCTCTCTTTTTTAATTTAAGAAATTTTTTTTGTTTTGTTTTGCTTTGCTTTGTTTTGGAAGGCTTATTGTTTCCAATAAAGGACGACAACTTTAAAGCTAATAAAACATTGGATGATATTGTTAGAAATTATATTGGCTTCAAACCTGTTTGTTTGAAACAGTAGCTATATTGTATATTTTGGTAACTTTAGTGGCTTTTGTTCTCCTTCAATCTCTTTTTGGGGGTCAGCCATCACAAATGCAGAAGCTATGCAGATCTGGAGATATGGTACTTTTTGTTGGATGGGAAGGATGGGTTGAATTAATACTAACATTTAGGCTGCTGGCAGCACCACTGGTGCCTCAGAAGAAACAGCACAGCTGCAAAAGCAGAAGAGATTCATAGAGTTTAAAGCCAGTGATAGTGATTAGTGTTAGTTATTATTATTGTCATCATTACTTCACTTCGTTGTATCCCAGAGTGGGGCTGGTGCTCCATGAGAACACTCTAAGTCCTAGATTCAGAAGGTTGGGCATCTAAATGGAAGTCTTGATGCACATTTCAGGGGAGAACACTGTGCTTTGGTGGCGAGAATACAGTAAGGGTTATAGACACAGAGTAAATTAGTTGCATGTTTTGGGTGTGCATTTGTCTTTAAATGTTAAAGATGTGTGGGCAGGTTTCAGAAAGACCATGGCATGCTCAGAGGCACTGTGTTAGGCCTTTACAGTGGGGTAGGATGTGAGAAGGACTTTCTGTATAAATTTTGATAGTATGAGGATGTACAATAACATGGTGTTTTGTGTAGTAAGGTTCATGGAGGGACAAGGTTTTTGAAGGTTGGTATCACTGCAGGGGCGGAAGAAAGGAAGAAATACACTGATAGAGAGATATCGCTGAAAAATGGTATTGGTGCCCTCTATTTATGGCCTTAGCAGCCCCCAAGCTTTTCTTGAAGGACTTAAATGTCTTTATCTGGAGAACCAATGCAAGGAAAACTCCTCACTGTCTAATAGTGGCTAGGAATAAAGATAGATACATGAATGCGTACTGATACAGGAGAGGAAGGCAGCTTGTGCATCACCAAGTTTTATCCCCTGCTGTTGCAGGATACTGAAGTCATGTAAATTTCTCAGCCTCCCGTGTGGTAGGGTTTTCCTCCATCTCATTCCCACGGGACAGTGGCTGGAGCATCTTGCCCTCCTCATGGTTAGGCACGTGCTTGTGAATTCCATTCTTAGTGGATTCACGGCCAAGTCTTAATCTTCTCTTCTTATGCCAGAATTGTCTTTTAACTTGAGCAGCTTCTCTGCCTCTCTGTTGCTTATCTCTCCTCCAACCCCCTGCAATTACACAGAATTTACATTCCTTCAAAATAGGATACAAAACCTTGCTTAATGTTTGGGCCAGACTGATAGCTCAGTAGTTCACTAGAGGGGTTCCTCCCCCATTCTTAAATACAGGTATTATGTTTGCTGCTTCTGTAGTCATTTGTATAACCTCTGACTGAAGAGATTTATTAAAAACTGAAGTTTTCCAGTAAGTTGAACTGAGAGCACAAATTTTGTTTTAAAGTATTAAATTTTTCATGCAATTTGAATCTTGAAATACTGAGTCTTGTATGTTTGCTTCCCTTCTCTGAAAGTTTTAGACCAAAATTTAATCCTTTCAATGTGCATTTTCTGCCTTTTTCCTCTCAACCTGTGTGGTTAAAAATGACAGTCCATGCCACAGCTTAACCTGGGAGGAAGGAATGTTCTTCCTTTTTAGGCATGATCTTCTGGACTTGAAAAAGGTAAACTGAGGGAAGGCAGAGGAAATCTTTGGAGGAGGAGGCAAACATCAAGGGAAATAAAAAGGCAGGGAACTGAAGACTAAAGTCATTACATATTGTGATTTTTCTGAAATATTTTAAATCCCCCAACTGCAAGCAATGATAAGAAAATTCCCTGTTGCCTTTCACTTAAAAAAATCCAGAATTAAAACTCTGAATGTTTATACATAAATTGAACTGCAGGTGCACTTTTGCAGGGGAGGGAAAAGGATCTTAATGAAGTCTATAAAAATGAACAAGAAAATTCAGTAGAGACTACACAAAAATAATATATTTCCCTGAAACAGTATGGAATAACTCCATAGGTCATCTCTTCATCTAAATGCTGGTTATTCAGCTTTCCCAGGTGAAGACTACTTTGATTCTAATGGCTGTGTGCTGCATGCAAAACAACAGATGAGGGTACAGTTTCCAAACTTTTTTTTTTTCCCGTACGGTAAGAATTATTTTTTTTTCCCCCAATACCCTGGAAGATTTTTGAATAGAAGTATTATTGCAGTCAGTGTGTCATTTTACTGTACTTCAGTTCATTTAGTCCCAGGTGTACTACGTGTGTGTTCGTTCTAGGGGAGGGCATGGGAGCCTTGCCAAGCCCTTCAGTTATTCTTGGCTCAGAGCCTAAGCACTACATTTTTCTAACTTATGAAATGAATTTCAACTTGTAACCTGTGGCACTTTCGAGGTCATGATTGGAAGGTGTCAGGTGTGCTTTAAGAACAGCTCAGCAAGGAAAGGACCTATTTTAAAAGTTTCTTTTTGTTTCCTTTCCTTTTTTCCCCCCCCTCTTTTTTTTTCCCCCTTTTTTAAAAATAATTGCTGGCTTACAAATAGCCCAGAAAGCAAACTAGCACGAACTCTTCAACACCTCTCCAGATTCAACAAGACTGACATTTATAGCTTTATTGTAGCAGAGACATGGCATTTGGATTCAGATTGTTTGGACTGTAGAGTGTCAGTATAAATAGCTATGATTGACTTTTGTATGGAGCACATCTGGAAGCAATTTATGGCATTCCAGCTAGATTAAAGCATGTTTGAAAGGCATTTCACCAGTCTTTTTTTCCTTCTTTTTTTTCTGGCTATGGTGAATAAAGTTTCAAAGACAGTTTAGCTGCTGTTTCTGTTAATGTGGACCATAGTGAAGTCAAATTAAGGGCAACTGGGGAAAATGGTGCATTTGTTTGTTTTTGTTTGTTTTGCTTTGTTTCCCAGAATAGAAAAACCCTGAAGTGAGCGTAACTGGAGTTATAGTCTCCTTTGGAAGGTAAGATACAGCATTTGACACCAGGATGCTTACACCCTGAAAGCTAGTGAACTAAACAAACTTCAGGTGCTGGAAGTATGGACTCACAGCACAAATTTGAAAGACTTAAATATTTGCTAATGGAGGCTGAGAGGATGGGGCACAAGAACTACCTCACTGGTTTTGAAGTATATGAAAATGTACAGAACCAAAACAAGAAAATGAAGAGAAATCCTTTAGCATGACTCACTGTGATGTAGTTGGGATAATACAAGGAAATTAAACACATGAAAATGGAAACTGGCTGGAAAAGAGGTTTACTTAAAAAGGCTGTTGCACTGTGGCATGGAGATGAACCAGGGATAGCAAAATGAACTTGTGCTGCAGAGTGTACTGGTTTGTGAGCACTTTTTATCTCTGCAGTAGACCCATTGGCTTGCTAAAGCTTTCCTGCTTGTGGTTGCAGTGAACTGGGTTAAAGGTTTGAGCAGCACAGTTTCTCTAAGTCCTGCTGGGGCTGCGGGGCTGGCTGCTGTTGGAACATGTTGGGAAAAACCTACTGCAAAGCAGCAAAAATCTGAAAATGCTGCCCCTGACACTGTCACCATGGCACGTTGGGTCTGACTGGTGAGGTTGTCTCCTCCAGTCTTTGTAGGGATGTGTGAGTGCTGCTGATCCATTTTTGTTTCTATTAACAGAATGGGATTACCTGTTCCATTTTTTTAATCATGTTTTTCTGGCAGCACGATACATGTGTCAGATGTGCTGTCTGTAGAGATACCTGTACTGTGGTGAGGGATGTTCCTTCAACAAAAGTGGGCAAAGGATGACCTTTAGCCCTTCTGGTTTGTCTGAGCCATGGAGAAAGTGCGCCATGGGCATAGACTTGAGCACAGGAGAGCCCATCTCCAAGCCAGCCAGTGACTGTGTTGCTCCATTTTTACTGCTATCAGTAGCTGAAGAAGCTCAAATAATCCTGTCTTGTAAGCATTATTCCATGCTGTTGGAAGTGGAGGTGAAAAGTACATCTGGTTCATTTTCTCGTATCCTTGACCAGTGCTGTGAAATTATGAACTTTGGTTCTACCTTAAAAAAAGTGTTTAGCATGATAACAGAAAATGGGCAATCAAGAAAAAAAAGAGGATCTGAAACTATTAAGGTAGATAAATGCACTTTGAAATTAGTATAGGGAAGAGTATGAGAGCACATGACTTCTTGGTAGGAGCTGTCTGCTGTGAGGATAAATGAAGAAAAGAAAAGGATTGTAAAAGTCGTGAAGGGGGATATTACTTTGGCAGCTAGCTTGGTGGCAAAAGTGCTTGGTAGATAATTTTTTTTTAAATGCTGTAACTTATTTTTTTACTGCACTTCTGGCCTACCTCATGCCAAATATGAGGTTGCATGTATCATGACGTATTTTATTTTATTTCAATTTATTTTATTCCAGTCTTAATAAATCCCACTTTTAATGTGTCCATATGAGTCTCAAACTGCCCTCTAGGAATTTTATGCATACTGTAGGGGAAAGGTTAAACAATATTCAGCCTTCAAGAAGGCAATGACAATGAGCTCCTGGAGCTTAACCCACTTGGATCTTTTCCCAGCCGAGACAGAACGCAGACAATATTCACAAAGAGGATGTCGGTGCCCTATGAGGGTCTAGAGTCTGGAAGGTGCATGATGATTGTGTAATTACTCCTGCAGGATTAAGTTTAAGAGTTCATTGAAATATTTCATATGTGGAAAGAGTGTGTTTGCATGCATAAAATCTTCATTATATATCAACAAAAGCAGTTGGTAGAAAGTTTTTATCTGAAAGTACATCTATTTTGAGTCTGGCTAAATCCTTTTGAAGGCAGTAAATGGGTGGACATGCTTTCCTTGTTAAACAAGGAATTCTGTGCTATTTTGTGTCACCTGGGCTCACTTCTATAGGACCAGAAGTCTTATGTTCAGATTTTTTATCTGAATAATTTGCTGTGAAATCTCGTGCCATGGCAGAGTGTGCCTTGTGCTTCAGCATCTGAGCTTTATTTGTTAAAAAGAAAAAAATCTTTCTAGTTCTCTTGCTTGTGAAGATGGACATCATGCCTTAAACAAGAGGCGCTAAATCCGTGCTCTGCTGTTCCCAAATTTTCACAGCCTGGAGCAAGAGGTGTCCAATTTGAATTGTTCAGTCCCTGTTAGCATGGGAGCTCTTGACTGCTACTCCACATGGTACTGTTGGTCATTTCCCATGTTTAGAAGCAACATCATCAGTATTAAAGGTTTTTCTAGCAGCTGGAGGGAAGAGTGGAATTGCCTTACAGCTGGGTGCTGCCTAAATAGCGTTGGGATCCATTGAATACTCTCTCAGTTCCCTCAGTTTAGCCATAGCCATTGGCATAAGTTGCTTTGGGTACTCCCAAATGTGACATTGAAACACTCATAACAGCAACAACTTAAGTCTTGTAGGCATCTTTCTTTGTCACTACTGACAGCTAGAAAGAGACAGGGCCACACTTGCAAACCTTGTGAAGTGCTGGAAGTTTTTACATTGGGTATTTTGTGATACTTTTCAAAGTTCCTGAACTGGTTCAGTTTTGGATAGAGATTTGAATATACTTTAAAAAAAAAAAGAAAATTAAAGAGCAGCAGAGTTTTGGTGCTGGATGTCCTCTGGCATCAACAGTACTTGTGATGGCTTCAGCAGAGCAAAGATGCCTTTCCCCCTCCTTCCAGCAGCGTTCCTGCTCACAGCCTGGAGCCTTTCTGAGCAGTCAGCAGGAATAACCAGTGCGGCCAGTACCGCATTCGTGCGTGGGCCCTGGAAGAAAACACACAGAAAATGAGTGTAATTGGTTTATGCTGCCTGATTAATTTATTACTTATTTCCTGACAAGTTCATTGAAATGTAATTTTCTGAGTGGTGATAATATCCACAGAGTAAAAGATGGAGGATGGACAAGTTGAGAATACTAAATCATGAGCAGTATTGTAGCAGGGAGACTTTGTTGGGCTTTTCATTAGAGATTGCATTCTGTTATTATGGGGCCTCATTAGTTATGCTGATTGAACCCGGGGAAACTTTAATGACTGCTGTGTTAGGCATTGGAAACATATTTTAACTTACTGATGTAGAGTATGGAAAATAATTGCTAGAGCTGTATTAGCAGGATTGATAGGGGCGCCTTAGACTCTCCATTACTCTAAGAAATGGAGAGCTCAGAGATTGCTCTTGTTATGAATGGTAGTTGACTTTTTTGGTGGTTTTGTTGTTACAGCTTTACAGAGTATGCTTTTTATTGTTTTTGATGGCTTTATTCTTTTTAATGTTGAATTCCCAAGCTACCTTGTAGGTTGTTATTAGCTGTCCAGTAAAATTCACAAGCTGGCTGCGTGTGATGCAATTATTTAGTGGTCATATAAAATGTATATCTGGTCATCTCTTATCAGGCTCATTTAAACAAAGATATTTAAAATTGACATTTCTACACAAGTGTCTAATTTACAAATAGCTGTAAATAGTCCAGGCAGTGTGCCAGAGACACCATGGAGGCTTGTAACATGATGCTGGCTGCAGTGGAGTAGGACTATGACAATTCCATGCTTTTTCAATAATTAAAACATTGAACTGTTCTTGTCCCCGATCCAAAACAGCATTGGTAGGGTTGATCTTTAAATCAGACTAGCTGCTGAGCAGACTTACTCCTAGTGTAAGCTCACCAGTAGTTTTCAAGTAATTTTCTGTATGGATTTTCTTAGTTTGAGATTGAGATTAGTCTCCTAAACACATATTTTTGTATACATACATGTATCAGCGAAAAGTATTATTTTTGTGTTTTAGTGAAACAGGAACATTTCTAAGTATAAATGTTGACTGTTCACCAAAAAAGGTGCAATACAAATTAAAATAAACATTTTATAAGGAAAGAGTTGACGGGAAGTATGTGAGATCGCTTAATAAGAGCTAGATTTTTTTTTTAATATTTCAAAGAGGCTATTTATAATGTCAGCCAAAAAGCCTTATAAATAAATGAGGCATTAGACTTACAACAGAAAGCAGTATAAATTACAGCAACCATGATGATTACCCATTTCACTGACAGGCATGTGTAACATTTTATTTGTGTTTGAACTGAAGGAGTCTGATGGTGTATTTTAGAAATAGATAATGAAGAGGACCAATTGTTTCTTTATTAATATTAGTGACGTTTAATGGTAATATATCCTCTCACTCTTAGAATAGATGTGTGGGTGACATTGTTCAGAAGTGCTTTCCAATTATTTTAACAGAAACCATATGTACAGAGGGTAGGCGAAGTGCAGGATATCAAGTCTAGGTAATTGATGCTATGCAGACTTTATAGACTATCTCATTTCGTTTTTAATTAAAGTTTCAGTGCAATAGAATCCTTTAAAGTAAATTAAAATTAATCATCAGTAGGTAAAGCTGCTCTGCGGAGAACATAAAGCCGCCAAAACTCTTTTTCATACTGTGCATATATTGATCAATCAGTCAATATTAATTGATTTATATGTAGATGTACCATGTGAACTATTTGGAAAACCTAAAAAATGTTGGATGTGAATCCTATTAGGGCAACAGTTATTTTGTCATGGGTGTCAATCAATAAATACTTAAGTAGATTACTGATCCAATGTAAATTGTACTAGTTCATGTGATTACATTTCAAAAACTCTACATGGTTATCTTTCAAAAGATATTCTATGCCATTTCCTTTTTTGTTCGTGTTTCAATATTCCTTTCTACAGTGATGGTGTTTGAGATCATCAGTATTGAATGGTACATAAAAATGACTTCTAAAAATTGCCTTTTATATGCATGTATGTATTTTGGTGAAACTTGTTGTATGCTACTTTTTTTTTTGTTAGGAATCTGTATTTTCCACTGAGGGAGATTTGCTTTAAATGAAGTAGTGAATCAAGTTAACTTTTCAGTAATTCAGTGGTGTGTGATAAAATATTGTGAATTGCTATAAATAAAATGTCACAGATTTTATTTAGATAAAAATCCTTCTGGCATTAGAAGATGAAATTCTGACACTGTTGAAATCATTGTAAAATATCTTGTTGAGTTCAATGGCATTAACAGTTTCACCTTCTGAGTTTGTTGAAAGTAAGGCTAACATGTTAGGAATTAAGATAAGGTGATCTGGGCTTTAAACTTCCTCAGAACCTTCTGCAAATCCAAACCATATTTCTTTGTACGTCAGCTGCCTGGATGGAAAATGGTGATAATAATTTCTTACATCATAGAAATGCTGAAGAGAGAAACTAGAGAATGACAGGGTTTTTTTGTTTCAGGTTCTGGTGAGTTGGAATTGTGCAAGTGTGTAGGTAGGTTCAATAAGTACCCACAGTGTCTGGGTGTTGCATAAATAGCAACCTAGGAATTGTGTGTATCGTCCAGATAACACCATAATTCATGGAAAGCACAAAAATAAACTTTGTACCTAGGAAGTTGTCACGAAGTTTGCTGAGTGGCATAATTTGTCTTGTGAGATACAACAAATACTGGATAGGCGAGAGAACCCTTCCTATGTCTTTCACATTTGTTCTCTGTTGACAAGTAGAAAGATGAGCAGATGATGAGCTAATTTAAGCACATGCTGAACTTTAGGCATATAGCTAAGCCATGTGTTTAAATGCATGTTTTCCTGGTCTGACGACCTGCAGCTCTTGCTCAATGAGCAGGATCTAAAGAGGTCCAAGCCATGATAAGACATAAGGACTTAGCAGACAGCCCCTTTTCATTGAAGGTATAAATTCTGAAGTAAAACAAAATTCCATTGTGCAAGCCTTATGGTTTTTCTCTGTCATATTAATAAAGTTCTGCTTCGGAATGGTAAAATACCTCCTTTTTGTTCATGCACCTGTGAGAGGTTTAATTCAGGTTGAAGAGCCTGAGCACTGTGGGGGTTTCGGGTTTGGTGGTAATGAAAAACAGATAATCCGCATGGTTTTG
The DNA here is from genome assembly GCA_013397155.1 of Irena cyanogastra. Lineage (NCBI taxonomy): Eukaryota > Metazoa > Chordata > Aves > Passeriformes > Irenidae > Irena > Irena cyanogastra. The sequence continues at coordinate 1,125,840 of VWZV01011460.1, forward strand.
TGCAAACATGAAGGGCATGCAGAGGGCGTGTGAAGGAGTGAGTTGAGCTGACAGTATTTTTAATGATATGAGAAGAATAAAATTATCCTTTACTTTCTCCAGTCACCCATTTATTGGACACTAAGAACAATTAAATATGGGAAATAAAATCAAATGGCCTTTTAAGCAATCAATGTAAACTTTTGTACTGAATTACTGAAGAATAAAAATATACTGTGTCATCAGTCTTTAAATACCTTGCTCATTAAAAGGTTATGCACTGACCTCTGAGCCCTAATCCTCTGGATTATTAGTATTAATTTCTTTTTCTTTTTTGTCTTTTTCATTTTTTTGCAGGACAGAGGGAGTCAGTTTCCACATCTATCAAATTAGGGCATGGCTTTAAGAAAACAGGTTATGTGACGTTTAGTTTGAAAGGAGAAAGAATGTGGTTCTGTCTCTCTGCATTCATTCTGTTTGTGTGGTGTGCATGTAAATTTAACGTTTTAAAGGGGTGTTTTTTGTGTTTTTTTTTAAAGAAGAAGAAGGACCCAACTTTTTCAGTGTGTCAGGTATCCATCCAAATGAGGTTATAAGCCCAGGTTTCAGCCTGCCCCTGCTCCCTGGGCTGCAGAAGCTCGGGGCGGGAGAGCTGATGTGCTTCACTGGTCACAGAGGGGACTCCGGGAGCCAGAGCAGCTCTGGCAGCCCGAGGGTTTCTCTCCCACGTGCATCTGCCCATCGCATGACCCAGCTACTTGGTTCCTCGGTGAACTATGGGATGATGGGTCATAGCACCGCAAGGAACAAATCTTCAGCCTTAGTGAGATCTCGGTGAATTGCAAGTACGCTGCTGCTGCTGGCCGGTGGAAAGCTGGTTTATTTTCAAGCCAGTAGCTCGCAGTGTTGATTTTCATCTGGTTTTCCACAGCCCTTTCTCTTTTTTATTTTTTTTTTTTTTTTTTTTTTTTTTTCTTTGCNCTGCTAGCAGCCAGATATTACTTAGGTATTTTGCTGCTCTCTGTTTCTGCCTGGTTGTCATTTTACAGCAGTAGTTTCAGCAGAATGAACTTATTGGTGCGTGCCTCATGTGTTGTGGTACGACGCTGAACTGCTCCACTGCACGATTTTAGATGGATCATGATCACCTAAAAAACGTTTCTTTGCAGAGTTGAAAGTGGTGAGCTACTCATGTGGCAACAAGGGTCTTTGGCACTAAAGGAAACCCATTTTAGCCATACTAAAATGTTGAATAGAGCAGGGTACCTTCTTGGGGTGTGAGCAGCAAAGGTGATTCCCTCCATGGCTGAACTTCAAGAAAGATAGTTGTCATAGTTTATGTTCTTTTTAGTGGTGAGTATGCTCACCAGGGCTCAGTCTCTCTGTTTTTGACCTGTGCGTAGGCTCAAGCCTAAGCTGTAAGTTTAGTAGTAAATTGTCTTCAAGTTCACATTTTGGGGAAATGGAGCTCCATGCCATTTCTGCTGCCTGGATGGGTGACTGCTGTGATGGAGTGGTGGCTGTGCCTTCATTATCCTAAGCATTTTTGTGGCCACCACTGGTTTCCTTTTCCAAGCTGTGATTTGTCGAGTGTTTTTCTGTACAGTCAGTATTGGCGCTGCCTGTTTGCAGCTATAGCAAGTCTGGGTATCTTTCTAGTGCTTGCAGTGCATTTGCAGTAGGATGGCTTTAAAAGGCTCAGCAGTAATTGCCTGATATTCATTGATTCATATTTATTGTGGTGACTTTAACAAAGCTGATCTCATTTCATATTCATCCTTGTGTTCATACACTACATTTCACTATAATTCATTATCGTTTAATGGGAATGTTGCCCTGAAACTTTTTCGTTCAGAGGGAAATCTGGATTTGTCTCATCACTGTTTTACCCGTAGCAGGTTTGTCAGTCAGGAGAACTTTCACAGGAATTCTAATGTTGATGTGTGAAGCAGATTCAATTGCTGGAAATCAGAATAGAAAGGAAAAAAAAGGTTTATTTCTGCATCAAGGAAGAGAAGCACTAGGAGACAAACTGTTGAAGAGTTCTGAACAGGCTTGTGAAATAGCTATAAATCCATATAATTCACTTTTAAAAGGCATATTGCCTACTTCTAATTTCATCATCCAAATTCTTAATTGTAGTTGAAAACACTGCCTTTGCCTTCTTCTGGTATTTTCATAGGTTGGTGACTTGATGGTAAGCAATATTTCAGATATTATGCAGGATAAGAAGCTAAGCAGTTATAATGCCGGTCACAACTGCCTTTGCTAACAATACATAAAATATTTATGTTTTATTTTCTATGCACTTTCTTAGACCCCTATGAAGAAGTCCTGGAAATTTGAAATGGAATCTTCTGTTCTTCATGTATTTTTATGGAAATTTGTTGTTCATGTGTTCAGTTACCCCAGTATTTGTCCTATACATTTTTTGGGCTATATATTTGCATATTTTAGTTTTTCAGTTAACTTTATTTAGCAAACATTTGATCTGCAGACTGGATAAAACTGGGTGTTGCTGTGACCAGGGGAAAGACTTCATCTGAAGTGGAAGAGCTTCCCTTGTTCCTTGTTCCTTCCACGGTGGAGTCTCCAATAGGGCCTGACACGAAGTCCTTGCGGCCCATTTGGTGGCTGACATTGATGTGAGCATGCTTGTCTTCAGGCCAATAAAAGACTGCTTGTTTTAGGCACTTGCTCCCTTTTTTTGCTAGCATCTCCATAAATGGAGTTTTTCTGTAAATAGTGCTATTACCTGCCTGATGCCCTTTTCCCTTCAAGTTTGACAGCCTTTCTCTTCCTTGCCTTATAGTCCACTACAACACAGAGCCCAGAAGTTTATTTTGTATGATGTCTATTTTTCTTCATTTTCCACTGTCTAAAGCGCTCCAGTGTTTTGTTGCATAAGCTCTATTTCCCTTTGAATTCATTATTGTAGAAAAAGTATGGATCTAAAGGTGTGTTTGAAATGGAGAACTCCTTCAGGTTTGGGAATTGCTTTTCTAAAATTGTTAGTAGGGAAAATCTTGCTTGGAATTGTTTCAGCATCTTGAGAGCTGATTGTGGCTAGAGGACAGCCAGCTTTCTTGGTGCAAAGTGCTGTGGGCACCTGGACTGTGGTCCTGCCAGCCAGGAGAGTGAAGGTAACAGCAGCTCTCCAGGGGTGTCCTGCTTGTTCTTTCTGGGACTGGGCTGGGCTTAAGCATTTGCTTATCTTCAGGATGATTTTGCCATGCACTTTATTTCTTGGCAACTTCAGTGGGGTATTTTATGTCACAAGGATGATAGACATAATTGAATTTTTCTCTTTGAAAGTGATGTAAAGTCTCCTGCATTAGCATAATATTAATAATTTGGAGAAGAAGAGAGGGCAAAACAAAAAGCTCTTTTTCCTGTTAGTCCTCCTTTGGATGCACCAAAGAAAGAAGGAGCAACTGAAAACTTTGTTATAACTTGGTACCTAGGATGGAAAGAGATCTCTTCCAAGACAGTGTGGTTGGCTTGGGCTGCTTTTCTTTGTGGCCAGCTCTAAAAAAAAGACTAGTAAATGGCAAAATTTTTTTAAATTTTATCTTTATTGCTGACTTGTTGCATCTTTCACTTCTGCTTGTTGTCCCTAAGCTCAGGGATGTTTTTTTTCTCCAGGGCTGCTTCATTCAAGGAGGCTTTCTCAGTCGGTAGTCCAGAGAAATTTCTTCAGTCTATCACTGGTCTTCTATGGGATGATCCTGAGGTCTAGATTTGTCATGTCAGCATGTTGTACCCCTCCCAAAAGAACCTTTTCTTTCTTTCCTGCTTTGATAGTGAGACGGTAGCAGCAATGGTAGAACTGCAGTTGTGTTTTTGATTAGTAATCTATGCAATCTCCTGGTCAAAGAGGGTGCTTGCCTTCTTCGTGAAGACTTTGGTGTGCATTGTGCCATCAGCTACATAAATTATGTACTTTCCTTGATGATAAATTTCTTCTTCAGCTTTGAGGTAGAACACAGAGACACAGATGTGTTTTGTACATACTTAAACATAGTGTAGGTAAGCTGTTGTTCCAACTGAAAGCATTACCTGCATCTTCTGTGCTGAGTTGAGAGTATTGCTCCTCATTCTGTGGGGTTCAGAAGCCCTCTGTGTGTGGGAGCAGGGGCTGGAGGGCCTGTGGAGTTTGCACCCAAAAGCAGGTACGAAGTGGTGATGGGCAGCTGCCTTTGGTGCATATTTTCATGGAATGCAGTTTGGTCTTGCTTCCCTTGCAGATTTGCCTGGGCGGTTAGTGGATGGTGGTAAGATGAGGTGAGAAGCAGGAGAGCAGGATATTCCAAGGAGTTTTCCTGGAGTGCATGGAGGGATGGGAGAAAACATGGCAGCCACGAGTATACTCCGTGCATAGCACACGGCCATCGCTAGTGCGTGTACTCATGCCTTTATATTGCACAGAGTAATGTACCAAGGAGACTTAGAGTACACACAGCAGTGGACTGCCTGGTTTAGGTGAAGTAGGACATGATCCAGGTAACATCCAAGTATGACAGTATTTGGTGAAGTAATGAGTAATGCTGGCGTTGCTGTTGATGTCCACAAAAAACGCCTGTTTTCCCTGTTGGTATCAAAGTGTAGAGAAGGGCTGTTACTGAAAAATGCATTTGTTTTCTCGTAAACATGATGTGTTATCCACTTTGGATGTACTGCTAAAATCCAGTTATAGTGCTCTTGTGCTGCTGATGCCTTTTAATCATGTTAAATGTGTTTTACAAAATGAAGATTATCCAAAAAAGCATTTTTAGAGCTGTTAAGTATTTATGTTTTTTAGTGAAGGTAAATAGTCTTATGTTGATCAGAACGCTGAACATACACTGAAGTAAGGACTGAGACATCCCAACTTGAATGTCAGAAGGGCATGATCCAGTGTGTAATATTGTCCCATGTTCGTGGTAGGGTTGTGAAAGTGTCTTTTCCCAAAAGCCTGGTGAAGATTTACACCCACCAGTGGTGTTACTAGAGTGACAAGAAGTAGAGACTTCCTAAATTAAATATTTTAGGTGTTTTTAATTTGTCCTAATTCCTTAGAAAAGCTGGATGAAGCTGACAGGTGATGTAGACGTGTTAAGACATCGGTCAAAGTCCAGTAAAAACCTGATATGAGCTGTAAACTGGTTTTTGCATGTTCACTTGCAGGGGAGGGTTGTTCCCTGCATTAACAGCCCTGAGTTTGACTCCCTTGGCTCCTTCAGGAGTAGTAAGTCATTGCTGTGATGATATGCCTCAGTGATTTTACTGTCTATGAAATAGAGACCATCTTCATATGAACCTCTGGGGGTTCTTTGTAATAATATTGTATTTTTAAAAAATGGCTGTACCACTCTACATAATCTCTGCTAATCGGTACATAAACCCTGTTTGGCAGTTTAAACTGTATGCACAAAATACAAGATTTTGCTCTGCCTATTCCAATAGTTAAAAGCTTTACTCTGGTGCAAAGCACATTTTTAATTGTTTCTAAGTGCAGTACACAGGCTTGTCTTTCTGTATGCCAGATATTTTCTTTCTTTTTTTTTTTTCTTTCCCCTGTTCCATTGTGTCTCTGAGTAAACAAAATCTTGGCTAAATTGAAGGATTACTTTCTGAAATAAAGCCTTGTTCTGTGGAGTTTGCATAAACTAATCTCCCCTGTTGTTCAGAGTTGATCGAATAAAAATTCCATGTCCATTATTCTGGCATTTTCACTAAGTAATCTTATGTCTGGAGCCAGTTTTCATCTATTTTTAATATATCCTTGATGGATGGGTTTATTTTCTACCTACATATGGCAAAAATGTACCGTTTTAAGCAAGTTGCCCTGCTCCCTCTTTCCCCACAAACAAAGGCACTTTCATTAATCTGCTTTCAGAAGCCTGAAACTAGAAGTTTCTCTTCCTGTGCATGAGTAATTATAGGTGGACCATGGATTAAATAACCTACTGGAAAATCTTTTTTCATCTGTAGCATGGCTGAGAAGGACTTTGAGTCTTGTCTGTTCAAGCCTCTGTACTGTGGGAAAAGGCACAAAAGCCATTGGTAGGCTGGAAAAAATAAGCTGTTTTTCAAGGCTTGGACATTTTTGCCCTCATGTTGTAGTTGCCATTAGTAATGGAGGAAGGAGTCATCTGATGCTACTGCTAGGTTAAGTGATTTCTTTTAATTTGGGGATTCTAGATCTCTGTTTTAAATAAGTTAAAGTAAAATATAACTTTAAAAACACCTGTTTCTTTGTCAAATAGAATCATAGAATGGTTTGGTTTGAAAGGGACCTTAAAGAAAATCTAGTTCCAACCTTCCTGTCTTCCATTAGTAGAACAGTAGGTGAGAGAGACAATTTATCTTCTGAGGTTTCAACCATTCCACGTTTAGTAACCATGAAAAGACATATCTGAATTTTCTAAAAGGAAGTAAAATCAACTTCCTTTTCAGCTGACTTTTTAAGACCGGAAAAGTATGTGGAGGGATTTGGGTTTTTTTTTTCCTTTTTTTTTTTCCTCCTCTCTCTAGACAGAGTTAAGGAAATGAAGCTCCATCACTCCTCATTCAAAGTCAGCACTGCCCCCTCGTTCGCCGATGGTCTTGTCTGGTATAACTTTGTATTTCTCTCACTGTGCTTCCATCAAGCTGCCATTGCTTCCAGATCCAGCCCCACTGGAGGCTTGCTCAGTCTCTCATGTGACACCAATAATATCCACCCTGAATTGGCTGAAGGTAGAGCCACGTTCTTCCTTGCTCAGGGAGCAGATGCTGCTCCAGTCAATGTACATTGTCTGTGGCCCCCACTCTTGCCACCCAGTAGGTCAGGAGAACGTGTTCCTGACCTTGTCAGAGAAGTGATGTGGGTGATATTTTTCATGTTTGTGGAATGGAACTCTGGTGCGTGTCCAGAGCATGGCACCTCGTGTTTGGTTTTAGAGTTGGATCAGGATGTGGTAAATACTGCTTTGATATTAATGAGAAAGCATCTGCCTTTCAGTCTTTGGGCAGCTCACACAGATAGTTTGTTTCCTGGCCTAGGGAGTGTTTTACTTTTGGTTCATAGTTTGCTTTTGGAGTCCACAGCTGCAACTTTTGTAGCTGACACTTTCCATATCAAAATCTTGCAATTTTCCAGGGTTAAAATTCTGTTTTTATTAAAGAAATGCTGCTTTAACATGTGGTCTGGTGGGCACACAGCAGATCTTCAGAAAAAGACCAAAGTGTTTTGGTGGTCTTCCCTCTCCCACCTCCCCCAAGCCAAATGTCTTTGGATTGTTTCCATAAATATGCTGCACATCTGTGATTTACCAGACTTGTGCAGTTACCTGTCTGGTACTAGGTCATGCCGGTCCTTCAGATGAGAGCGTGTGTGTAAAAATAATTAATTGCTGTGTTGATTCCTTTTCTAAGTGATGACACCACAGCACAGGGCTAAGTAAAACTTGCTTTTTGTCCTACCTCCTCAGATGATTTGCACTACAAGGCAATTCTCATTAAGGAAGTCTATCAAATAGCCTGCTTTATATAAAGCTCAGTCACAGCTGGTAAGGATTATGTACAGAACAAAATCCAATGTTTGTTTTCATGTGTTTAGATTTCTAAAAGCCATTAAGGAGACCAAAGGTATGTTCTGGATGCCCTTCCGGTACTTAATACATGGTACAGAGAACAGTGGAATAGAAAGGCCTGCTCATCTCTCTATGACAGATATTCAGTGGCAACAAAATGAGCTTGAAACGTTCCCAGTCTTCAAGACAGAAAGTGAGACTGGCCTTGCAGCATGCTTTGAGTACTCACAAATGGAGAGTTTAGTAGCCAAAGCATCCAAGGAATCCCAAAGTTGAGACTCTGCATGGTATCACATCCCACCAGCATCTCCATCCAACTCACAGCAAGGGGTTTCCAGGTTGGGGCTACTGATTGATTGCAGAGGAGGGCTGGAGGGGTGAGAAGAGAAGAGAAGAGAAGGAAATAGAGAGAAATAGTGCTGCAGATGTTCAGCACCAGGCAAGGTAGACCAAAAGCGTGACATTTTGTTTGGAAATTCGTGGGCAGCCAGCAGAGCTTGATCACCGACACCGCTGGCGTTTCACACAAGGCACTCTCTGAGCAGAAGCCATCTGCTCTTGGGGCTGCTGTCTCTGTGCAGGTGTGTTGCAGCAGTCTGGCACCTTGCTGATGAGGAAGAGCCCTGGTGGAGTTTATGTGGGAAAGAGAGCATTGGAGAGATGGTCACATGGAAAAAAGGTGGTGGAGGTGCTTCTTGGACAATCTGGAGAAGCGGCATCCCACCTCAATGGTCTAGCCATGTACAAAGTGGCTACAGAGTGGTGCTGCTGAAGAGATTCGTCTTCCCAGCCAGTATTTGACTCTGTCTTGGTCCAAATCTATCTTCAGCCAGTGCTCAGATGTGTGTGGTGTGTACCTGTTAGAAGTATTACCATGATTTTTTTGCTAACGTGCTAGTTATAGTACCTGTATTTTTTAAAGATGTGACAGTACAACTTTTAAAGTCTTTTAAGCCAAGGGCTAAGCCATAGCAGAAGATCCTTGTTAGTGAGTCTGAATAAAATCCCTGAGAGTATGGAGAAACGTCTACTTTCTGAGCAGCTATTTCTCCTTACACTCTATTAAGCAAAGATAAACATATTGGTGCTTTTTTCAGGTTCATAAGGAAGAAAACAAAGGGCTATAGGTGACAAATAATTAAGTAGAGAAAACTATTTTAAATGTGAATGTTGTTAACTGCTAATTGAAGTTGAAGGGGCTCAATTTATGGCACTTGGCAACTAAGACAAATGAATACAGTTGTTTTTGTTCTCTGAAGTATAAACTGCTTTCCTTGCTTGAGAAGCATCCTGTTTTCTTTAGGTTGAAGTATGTTTCGAACTTGTTTTCACCCTGAGGATTCACTTTGCCTTAATAAATTCTGTTCCTCAGCAACTGCAGATGTTGAAGCTGGTGTCATAGTGGCCAGGATGTTTTCTTTCCTTCATCTGTCTCCCTTTGCTGTTCAAGCTTTTGCCTTTTTTTGACTTTTCAAAGTTTGTCTTCTTTTTTTAAACATTCACTATACTGTATTTTCTATGGGGGACAAGTAACCACCACTCTTGTACAATTCTGCTATCGTACTGCTTTATGGATGTGTGTTATTATTTTTCTTTTCTTATTATTTATTCTGTGACTAGGCCTTTTCTTATGTAAGAGGACAAATTCATGTCCCAGATGACCTCACTTCTTGTCAAACAGGCGTGTCTGACTTGCAGTGTCATTTTATCTGGACAGAGGAGATGAATACAAATGGGAACTTGTTGAAAAGTAATGCAGGAGAAATGTTGTTATCTAGCAGTTGTCATTTGCCACAAACTATTCTGCAGAACAATATGCAATGAATTAAAATTAGGTTGCAGTTTTTAACAGTGTGGGAGGTGGGGCAGAAGTGGAAAAGATACTTTAAGGGTCTGCTCTGCTCCTTGCTAGGTGGGCAGCATGGGTCTGTGCAGGAGCATGTTTGTATGCTTGCATATGTAAATTTGGGCACCTGGGTATGCACCCATCTGGAAAGAGTTGGGCTCATATTTTTGTAGGATCAGACAAATAAACCTGTGATTGGCAGTTAAACTTCTTGGATGCCTGTTACCTAAGGCTGAAAACACAAGCTGACTTTCTACTTCATCTCCCTTGGAATGATGTTGGGAGTGGTACAATTTGCCTCTACTTGACTAGCCTAGTGTTGATATGCTAAATAATACTCCCAGTGTCCAACAGTTGTGTGGATGTCCTATGTCCTTGCATGCTCAGTTCTGCCTACAAACAGTTACAACTACTTGTTTTGTTGTTTAGAAAGCATATTTTAAAAAAAAAGGGTGTAGGTTCTCCTTGGATGAGCTACATTAAAAGTTGTAATGTCCTGTCCTGACACTGGTTCTTTGGAGTAAGGAAATGATGCTGTTACTGGAGGACCTTTCTGTGCTAGACAGTGTGCAAATACCCCACAGCAAATAGTGCTTGTGCTCAGAGGGGCTGTGGTGTCAGTAGACAAGGTCTGCACTGGGAGAAGGAGCTCAGACCAAGTAAATGTGGGATGGCAGCAAATACCTTGCCAGGAACAGGGTTGTTTATTGCTTTGTTTGTTTTTGGGGGGTTTTTGTCCATTTTGTGATGAAAGGGAGTCAGTTACATGACAAGAGGACAAAAAAGGAGAGAAAAAAAGACTAAATGAAACTTGGAAAAGCAGATGCAAGTGCATGACAAGGCAGAAGGAGAAAGCCCAGCATGACATGCTGAGAAGTTTGGGGAGAACAGAGAGCAGGAGCAGAGGGAGAGGAAGGTGTTGAGGAAGGCAGTGGACACAGCTGAAATGACAATGGTGATCGTGGTGTGGTGGAAAGAGGGAAGGAGACCTGTGTTCAGGGTGAGCTGAGATGGTCTTGAGGGCCACTGGGGAGCAGAAGGAAGAGAAAAAGAGAGTTGGCTTAGTTTAAGTGGAGTGGGGATGGACTGTTTGATCTCACACTGTGCTGGTGTCAGCTTCAGTGGGGTGCTTTGCTGAAGGCAAGATACAACTTTTTACTTTTAAGTAATGATTTAGTGATCGCTAAGGCTAGTGCTTAAACAAAACTCATCCCAGTAAGTGAAATCCATTATGAGAGTACATCTGCATTGATTGTCATGCTGGATCTTTATCCTCTCCCAAGTGTAGGATGGCACATTATCTCAGCTTTCTTCAGACGGATGGTTAATCCATAGCCTTTTGCTGTCTCAGCACAACGGTTGGGGATGAACTTGAGACAGATGGAAAGTTGAAGTCAAGTTCTATAAGTAAAAAAGCGTACATTGGTTAACTCTGTGGAGGCCTTTGATTTTCCTCAGTGAAAAAAAGTGTGCCAAATATTAAATAGAAATATTCCTGACATCTGTGCAGCAAAAAAAAGCCCAAGCAGGGGAAACCAAAACACAATGGTCTGTGTTAAGCAGTAAGACAGGTAGTGTTATCACAGCCGTCCCATTGGACTTTTAAATGTAGGGGTTATATTTCATAATCCATCTTTTGCTGGAAATGGATCAAAAAAAAAAAGTGCTGACCACAGAGCCTGCCCACAGGATTTTGCTGAGCTGTGGCAGATGGCTTGCATGTCTGTCTTCTGACAGAGCTTTCTGTAATTTGAGTCATTAGTAGCTGTTTAAAAGCAGGTAGGTGTGTGTTCTTTTCTCATTGTGGTACTTCTGGACATTGCGTATGATCTTGCTCTGTAACACCTTGAGTATGTTGGTTGATGAGGTGTTCTCCCCACCTTAGATGGCAAGCCAAAAATAATTCTTCTTGCATTTCAGGATCATGAAATACTCCAGTGGGGGTTGGGTGTTTTCTTTCATTTACATTTGGTAGTGTTAGAGATGACAGAGGAGAACACGCCGCTCTGGGAGGTGTGGTGACAGTCATGGGTATTTGGCATTGTGCTCTTTGTTTCAGTTGTTTGTTAAAATTTAAGTAAATAAAGAGCTAAATTTTCCCTTGAGCTAGGATGGTATTTCAAGAGACTTTTACTGTAACTAAGAGAAGTTGCCAGAGTACTCTCAGGGGATGAGTTTGTTGTCCGTGTCATTACTGTCCTGTAGTGAGCTGAGTCTCAGTGTCGAGGTGGTCTACAGAACCTGCTGAATATTAAATACATGCAAATGTCAGAGATAGGCATGTATATAGCAGTAAATCTGTTCTGTAATGTGTATAGTTTTTCTCTAGGTCTCATATAAACCTGTGACTATAAGGACTCTAAAGAGTAGTATTTTCTTCTAAGCAGATAAAATGGTATTCTCTTGTACTGTTAAAGTACACTCTCAGGGGTGCTCTTGAGGTTGGTTTCCTGATTGGATATTGTACATTCCACCTTTACAGGCCTTTAAAATATTTAAAGTAAATATCACTGTGAAGACAGTGTAAAATACAAAGTAGGAAAAAAATATTATACTTCATGTTTGATTTTTGCATATTTTCAAATCTCAGAAAATGAAGTGATGCTTCATTAAAACTAAGATTATCTGACGATGAGTGTAAATACTTGCAATATGTTTACATATCATTATAACTTTGGCAGAATACAAGATTTTAAAGAACTGAGTTGCTTTGTCTCTGCCATTATGAGTTATCTGTAACATAACATTTAATGCTCATAAGATGTTATGCTGCATATAATTCACCCTACTGCTTCTCAGATTCATTCATATGAAACATTTATTTTCAGCACAGAAGTATATATAGAAAACTTAATGCTGACTATAGTAGAACTAAAGTGCTCGAGAATATTTTGGACATATATAAGGAATAGTTTGAGGCTTGCTGGTGCTCTCAGTGTAGATCATAGAATCATACGATAGGTGATAGGTGGTCTGAATTTACCAGCATTAAAGATACAATTGTAAACAAATGCCACTAAAAATTGTGCCATAAAATAATGGCAGCTGCTGTTTTCTCTGTCGTTGCTGATGAGCCTCATTGTGATAGATAGGGGTTAGATTCTGACAGACTGTGCTGTTGGTCTTGTCATTTGAATTTTCGTGGGTTTTATTGGTAAAATACAGATCAGCGTTTTATAGTCAGCCCTGTTACCGACAGCTTGACATGCACTCGTATTTAGTGCTATCAAAATGACACTTCTGCTTATGTAAACTTACATGCTTATTACTTATGTCTCCCAAGATAATTGTTCACTAAACAAGGCAAATGTAAACAGGAGGCTATTTTTTCAGAAAGTTGCTCCTTCAGCTTCCTGTCCATCCCAAAGGTCAGATCCTTTTTTGTGAGACCAAAAACAGCTGCTGACGCAGTGGTGACAGTGAAGAATGACAATATTATGATCTATGGTATGGTTAAGAACTCGGAGTTAAAGGTTGTAACAGAGAAACATCCTTTCAGCAGGTTTCTGCAAACCTTAATAAGTGGCGAAAGAAAAATGCTTTTGAAATGGGCACTCATTTAGAATGCTTATTTCTTCATAGTTTAGTCTTTAAGTACTTTTTTCCTGACGAAGTCTTAGCTGCTATTGGTGCATTTATATTTCCCACATTGTACAAAATACCTGAGGTATTGAATAAAGCTGTGCTACCACCATGTCTGAATAACTCAAGAGTGTTGTCTCTAGCCCTGGTCATACTGCCACTGTGCAGTGGAAAGTCTTATTAATGCTGTGCAGCACAGTGAGGCTTGTGAAAGCTCTGGTAAAGGGCTGACTGATGGTGGGGTAGGAGACTCAGTCCAAGCTACAACCTGTGATAATCTGCTCTCACCTCATCTTTCACCATTACTGCTCAAGTTGGTTCCCATCTATGAAAGGGTTTGGGATGGAGGCCCAGGTCCCTGGAAGTGCTGTGACCAAGGTGCAGCTGTCAGATAAATTTTTTTGGGGTAGTGGTAGGAAGAGTCTTGCTGGCACCATTGTGAGGACAGTGGCAGAAGATAAAATGAAACCACACATCACGGGCTCTTCTGTGATGATTTGTTGTGGTTTAAAAAATTAACTCTGTCCCAGAAAATTTATTCTGTCCTGGCCAAACCCAGTACCTGAGGTCTGGCACAGGCTATTGAAACAGGCTGTGGAGCAGCTATTTGTGCTGCATGAGGCTCAGTGCCCATGCTGGGTTCATCCCCAGCACTCAAAGCCATTTTAGGTTTGCACATAAGAGCTCTACTGATTTCCCTTCCAAATAATCCTCTACTAGCCTGGTGGAAGAGGTTGCATTTATTCATAGCCACCTGTTTGTTTGTTTATCATGGACCAGGGGAGGGAAGTTTATTAGACATTAAGTTTATTTTTGGTTTTAGCTTTTAATGCTGGATGTTTTGCTGTTCAGGATGTTTCACTGGACAGCTTTTGTCGTGCTTTAAAAAAAGTGTAATCACTTCTCTCTAGCTTCCCTTCCATATTTTTTTGTGAAATTTCGGTGATGTTTGTCTAATTATGTGTTTCTTTAATGTGTTCATTTTTATGTTAAAAGAAGAAGGTGATGTTTCACAGAATGGTTGGGTTGGAAGGAACCTTAAAGATGATCTAGTTCCACCCCCCCCACTGTGGGTAGAGGTTTCACTCACTAGATCAGGTTGCTTAGGGTCCCATCCAACCTGGCCTGGAATGCTTCCAGGGCTAGGACATCCGCAACATTTTGAGGAGAATCAGGTTTTCTAGAGTAGGCTGGAAGCTGGTGTCCCTCATGGTAAACTACTGTGTTCCTACTTGCAGCTAGGAGTTGCAAAAGTTGAGTGCTCTTAATACCTGGGTTGAGAGGGATGGGATGCTTGCTGGAGGGAAGGGTAACTGGCCCTTATTTGATATTGATGCTCTAGGACAAAAGGGGGTCTTGCTATGGGTCTGATTTTTTTTTTCCCCCAACAGACAAGAGAAATATGCTAGTTTTACATGGGAAGCATCTTAGAGAAAATGCACGTAAGAGAAAATGGGAACTTACAGGAGAATTTCTGGGGTAACCTCATTGTGACCTTTTAGTACTTAAAGGCAACTACAAGAGAACTGGAAAGGGATTTTTTACAAGGACAACAGGTGGTGACTGGAAACTGGAAAAGGTTACGTTTAAATTAGATATTAGGAAGAAATTATTTACTGTGAGAATGGTGAGGCTCTGGAACAGGTTGCCCAGAAAAGTTGTGGTTGCCTGGAAGTGTTCAAGGCCAGGTTGGATGGGGCTTTGAGCAACCTGGTCTAGTGTCCCTGGCCATGCCAGGGCTGTTGCAACTAGATGATCCTTAAGGTCTCTTCCAATCCAGACCATTCTATGATTCTTTGAATTAAGTGTGGCAGAAAAAAAAAAATTGTTTAGAGAAAGGAGTTAAAAAACTCCTTGCCTGTTGGAGGAAAAGAAATTACAATTTCCCTTATTTTTCCAGAATATTCAGTTATTTTTATGTGTTTTCTCTGTTCTGAGCAGTCAGTTGAGTTTCTCAGTATTTAAATTTAAGAGTTAAATGTTGACAGCTAGCAAACATTTTAGAGTACTAACCCAGCTAATGGTACAGCTGCCTCAATAAGATGTGCTGCTAAAGCTAGAGAAACTCAAAAAGAAAAGAAGTTGGCTTATTCTCAGTAGAGGGTAGCAATGTCAGGTAAAAACATTGTCAGTTAAAACATATTTTATCATGATTACCACAGAACTCATTATTATGATTAAAGATGTACTAGCCATGACATGCCAGCTACATGCTGGTAGCAGAAAATACCTGCTGTTTGTAGGTTATTATCAACCTCCTTTGAAGAAAATCAGTCTTTCTTTACATTTGCAATGCAATGAAACCCCAGGCATTTCTTTGTATCTTTAATTTAAGCATGCTTTTCAAATGCAGACACACAGCTGCAGTGAGCAACAAAATGGGTTTGTCATGTTTCATGGCATCTCGCTAAACAAAAAGGGATTTTTTGCCAGTATCTATGTTAACATTTTGGGATTGTCTGTTGAAATTCTATTCTGTCTATCTATCTATCTATATGAATGAAACAGAAGAAACTTTGTTAACAGTGCTTAATAGAGTACTGCACCCTATTTTGAAACCATAATTTTAATTATAATTTCTAACCTTATATTGTACCATAAATAACATTAGGGGAAATTGCTACCATGAAGAAAATCACTACATGTACCAAAGTCATTGGTTTTAAACTGTGATTTGCCTATCATAGAGTCTGATGGAAAAAAATGGCAAAAATGCAAGTATAAAATGCAAGTTCAGATGTAACTAAGCCCATTTCAGAAAGAGTTTATTCAAAGTGTTTGCAGCAGTTATTTTTCATGCAGAAATCTATGTTAAGTGTCAGCTTCAATAAGCTCAAGTTACTTGGTCAGATAGATACTGTGCAAATATTAAACTGCCTGCTTTGTCAGTGAACCAGAGGATGTGTCATTCCTCCTATCTTTATTATTTTTTAAATAATTCAGCACATGTGCACTATTAGCACTGTAATGTGAACTCTCCCATGCTGAGGATTTTATTTTGCCTGAGAAGAAAATGAGCTTTGTCTTTCAAAAGGTTGTTGATATCTTGCCTTTTATGACCAGCTATTGTCTCCTGATGAACACATCTCAGTAACTGGGTGGTAGTAAGCCTGAATATTATAGGAAGAGAAAGCCCTTCCATTTGCACTTATGTATTTGTAAACTTACTAGTTTTACTAACTACAAGAGCTCAAAGACTGGCTAGTCATGTCTTAAGAGGTCAGTCTATGCCTATTGCTTAACATAACATTAAATCACAATTTCTATTTCTCTTTCCAGCATGACTTACCTAATTTTTTTTTTTTAGAATTTGATCCTTTTTGTATCCTCATTTTTTTTTTCTTATTGACTGATGTAAATTCAGCTTTCTATCTCCATTTTTTTCCCTATGCCTCTCACTGTTGCAACTTACCTTGGATGGCAGGTTATTGGTTACTGCCTACGGGAGCCTTTTCCAGGAGCTAATTTAGCTGTCAGTCTGAAATTGGTAAAAAGGATGAAAGATGGATCGTAGGCCTGGGGCATGCCTAGACCAATATCTAGCATATCCCTATCTGGAAGTACGCTTATTAAAACAGATTTGAAAAATATTTTTTCCCAATCTTGCTCTGCCATCATTTCATCCAGCTAAGAAAAACATTTTCACACTGACACTACTGATTCTTTGGCAGCTCTCTTTTTTTCTGAAAGGAGAAAACAGTATTTAGATACAAGATCAATAGAAAAACAAATAGACTATTATATTCCCTAGAGAAACCCCTAGAGAGAAGACAGATGTGCAGAAATTTAATATTCTTGTAGGCAAAAATCACAAACATGGGGGTTCTGTTCAACTGAAATGAGCTGTGGTAAATGTGTATGAAATAAACATTTAAAAAGGAGTAATAAAAAAAGGAACGCTTTCGGGCTAGGCTGAGGTGCTGTGTTTGAATTTGTGACCCCTTGAAAAAGTAATTTTGCATCTACAAATAGTGCTTACCTTAATATTATATGGTTCAGGCATACCTTCATGTAGTGAGTGAAAGGAAGGTTTCTCGCCATCGGCTCTTTTAAGATGCACTCATCCATTCACAAAGTTCATACAGAGAACCGTGTGTCTAATATTGCCTCCATTTTTTATGAAGATAATTATATTCTTCTGCATGACCTTGAGCCTGTTGTTACTCGAACTAGATATGTGCTTTGGTTTTTTTTCCAGAATAATTTGCAAATAAAAGTAATCAAAATAAGATTGTAATTTTCAATAACAAATTATGTGTGTCTGTCCACTTTCTGTCCTTACGAGTCAAATCCTCTTGTATCTACTCAATGAAAGGAGTAAACTTAAACTTTCTGTATCTGCTGTGTCAGGCTTCTTCCTGGAGCTCCTGCACTGAGCATCTAACCAGGATGATGAAGAGTTTCTCTCCTGTTGGAGGGACTGCAGGATAAGTGTTAAAGAAACAAGGTAATTGGCTGATGTCACACTTCAGTTGATGTTCTTGCACCTAGCCACAAGTCTGTTCGGAGGACTACACATTCAGTTTTTTGGAGAAACACAAATTTTCCTCCCGTCCAGTCTGTTTTTCCAATCACGTTTGTGTCAAGGTCATCATTCCCTTCTTTCCCCTTTGAATTTGCCCGACACTGAAAACTAGCTGTGGTTCAGTAGACCTCGCATTTAATTTTAGACGCACAAATACCGTCAGGGAGCTGTGAAAGCAGTGTTACTTTCTATTCTTAGTATTTAGCATGTATCAGGAGCAGCTACAAGCTTCTGCCAGCTTGGACCTCCTTTGGGTTGAACTAGATTCTCTACTTGCAAAATTCCGTACTTTCACTTAACAAACATATTTTCCAAAGCACCAGATATAATAGGGGTGTGTATGTGTGTGTCAAATGATACAGGGATGGAGAAATTTGTGAGAAAGGGAGAAATTCAGCAGTAGTACATTTAGTTCTTAAGCTACTTTTAAGTGTGTTAAATCGTACCTGTTACTGATGTCTTCTTCAAAGCAGCATAATTTTACTTCTACCAACAGCTTTGTGTAATTCAGATATTTGAATTACAAAATTGTAATTACTAAAATTGATTTAAAGGGAGTTGTATATCCATAGTATATCATCTTAAAAGTTGATACATTAGCATTTTTGTTAGAATTTTTTGCTTTCTATCTCATGATTGCTTGAAAATTTGAAGACTACTTACCATACATTTTTAACCTAAATGGAATATGTACTTCTGCACCTCTTTAGTTGTCATTGTAGAGGTCTTTTGTGAGTGGTTGTGACTCTTGATTGTGGAATTCCTTAACGGAATTCTTGTGTGATTTTATGTATTTTTGCAAATGTCTCTTTTATTAGAGTGGAGATACATAGGAAGAGAGGTCCACTAATGTGGATGTGTGGATCATGAACCTGTGGATACCAAATTTTGTTATTCTTACTTGAAGATAGTCTTGCCAGGAAAATAATGTAGGTTTCCAGAAAGAAAGTTTGTATTAACACTAGAAGAGTACCTTTAAAAAATTCTTGTATGAGCATCTTTTTCCTCTTCTCCAGATTCAGAAATCTGGAAGAAAATATAAGGATGAAAGGTGATTTTTTTTTTTTTCAGGCTTACAAATGTTAAGCAGTGCATACCTGCAAGCATGGGACTCTGATGGAAAAGTTATGATCAGATAAGAAAACTGAGAAGGTCTATCCAGAATGAACACCCTTAGGAGGCAGAAAAAGAAATTCAGGTATGCACTAATTGGTCCTGTTTTTGTAGAAACTGATCTTCTGCAGTTTTGTTTGTCTGCTGAAGGATGTAGACTTTGATTATTAGGTGTTTTGAATTAGGTGGTATAGAGCTAGCAGGAGAGCTGGGGTTAGAACTCCAGACGTCATGTCAGTTCTGCACTCTATTTGCAGTCCTTTATCCCCATAAAGAAAAGAAAAAAAAAGACAAAAGAAGACAAAATTAGTCAATGACCAATACTGTTGCTATGTATGTTACAAACTTGCAGGATGCTAAGCACATTTGACTGGATTTTTATTGGGACTTTGTTCTGGATTTTTACTGGGAATTTCTCACCAGCCTTTGAGATGATGGTTCATGTTTCTCACTACAGCTTCACTTAGGCAGAAAGTGGATGCTGCCTATGCATTCTGGATGCGTGGGGCCTCTTTGAAGAAATCTCTGCAGAGAAGGCAGGAGCTTGTGTGTGCATTAATGTAGGTCTGGACAGCTTGTGTGTTAAATGGCACTTGAGGACATGATTGAGTGATGGGCTGGGCAGTGATGGACCCAATGATATTAAAGGTCTTTTCCAACTTATATGATTCCATTCTATGATTCCGTATTTCATGTGTGGCCCTACGCTGTCAGAGGTGCAAAAACTCCGTCTTACTCCAAAATTGGGATGCTGATGCCTGCTGCAAGCTGGAGGACTGTAGTGCAAGGAAGGACTGGGGAAAATGTGATTTGGGACTGACAAGGTTTGTCTCTCAGGAATGTGAAGTGATCCTAAAGGTTCTTGCCTTTGGCTGCACAGCTTAGTTGGAGTTGTAAAAATTAATTTTCACTTGCTGAAAATTACAGATGCTTGCGAAGAGTGCTCAGTTTCTTTAGAGAGAGACAAAGTCTATGTGAAAAACATTCTGCAGTGAGGACTGGTTGCAACAGCAAATATCAACTAATTCTTTGGCTGGAGCTTACATTCATTTTGACTGGTTTTGACTATATTCCTTCGCTTTCCAAAAGCTGCTGTGTATCAAAAAATGGAATTTTAAATGTCTGAAAAAAAGGGGGCCCAACCCCCTGCAGATAATTCACGTTCTCCAGAAGGGAAGAGACATGTGAGGAGCAGTGCTAACAGCCTTTTGTCTCCATGTCCCCTGGTGGTTTTTTCTACTGTCTTGTTTGAAAGCAGATTGTGCGTGAAGGGTATTTAAAAATATCCAAACTGATCAAAATCATCTATGGCACGGAGGCAGAAATAGCCGGGAAAACAAACAGACCGGAGATGAAATATGGATGAGATAGACATACCAGTGTTTCATGAAAGAGAGAGCTTAAAACCAAAAGCCAAGAAACACAAATACAGAGAGTTAAAGTACAGATCCTTTATGATTCACGTTACTGTCTTCAATTAACTATGATATAGAATTGCGCGATTTTTTCCTTTCAAAAGAGAAATCCATCTCCTTGCTTATTTTTCCACTTGCTGCTTTCTGTTTAAGTTAATTCAGCAGTAATTGGATACACTGTGTCTAATTCTTAATAAATCAACGGAACTTTATAGTGATATTGACAGTGGCTTTGCTTGCCCCATTGTTTCTATCAAGAGTTTTATTCTGCTTCAAAACAATTTGCTGTGAACGCCCTTGTTTGTTTGCCACACTAGGCTTTGTTCTGGCTGAAAACTTTGATTTATAACTGTATATAATTGATGGCTGTGGGGTAGGTGGACTATAGCTATTGCTCCTCCTCTTTTAATCTAGCTTTGCGTAGAAATCCATGTAGTGGAGCATTCTCAAGGGAACCAGGCTGGGAAATTCTCTGTATACCCAATGGGAGGCCATTAATCATAGTGAAGAGTCTCTTACTGGCTGCAAGCATGTTTGTGAAAGTCAGGAAAACAAAAGTGGACCACCTCAAAATGACTGATCAAGAGAATAGATGTTAAAGCCAATGTATTCATTGTGATACATCAAAAAAAAAAAAAGAATAGTTTATGCATTGAAGTATATTTATTCAGATATATTTGGCACATTTAAAGGCATTTTATACACTAGTAAATAGCTGTAATTGTAGATGTTAGAGATCAGAATCCCAGGAAAATGAAATAAAAGTTTTCATGATTGCTGCTGTGGTTCTAAGAGAAACTTTGAAAGCATCAGATAAGAATTGCCCAAAGCATTTGCTGAATGTGTGTTACAGATGAGCTGGTAAAATGAATGTGCTAAAAAGTTTAAAATGTCAGGTGAGATTTCGATGAATATTTGTTCAGAACTACCAAAAAAAAAAAAAAGGTTAAAAAATTTTTAAAAAATTAAATTTTACCATTTTTTAGGAATAGTTTTTCCTGCAGCTCGTGCATTTTGGCTGTGGTCCAGTGCCACTGAGGAAGCACCTGAGAGAACCTGCAAGCTCTCAGAGGTAGCACTCACCTGCATGCTGTGAAGCCCAAAATCCCATTCTATCAGGACTGGGGTCTCAGTGCTTCTGCAGGTCCTGCTGTGTTCTTGTATCCTTCACAAAAATGTGCTGCTCAGATGCAAACATAATGGGTTCCAGTTGTGACTGCTCCGAAGGTATTTGTACAACAAAGTGATTGTGCTCGAATTTGAGCTTATCCAAGTTGGATATGAGATGGAGTTACAGGAGGTCTTTTTGTGATTAAAACTTTCTGCCCAGCAGGGAGAAATCAGGGAAGTAAAGAGGCTCAAATGCAGTTTTTAAGCACTGACAGTCTGGACTTTTTCCCATATAAATAGCCATAGACTATAGGAAGAGAGGTATTGTAATATGGCATAACAACATTAGCTTTATTTACCAGGCAAACAGTTGGGTTTTTTTTACTTTAGAGGCTAAATTTGATGCAGTCAAAGATAATGCTACAGTTTGTGTTCTCATGAAGCTGTGGTGGAGCAGCACACTTATCAGTTAAGTTAATAAACTTATCAGTTTATTTACCTCACAAAAATCTTCAATCAACCTTCCTACCAATTCCTAACAATTTCAGTCTATGTACTTTAAAAGAGTTATTAAAATTCGTAAGCAATTTCCTTGAATAAGGCTTAAATGTAAAAATAGAAATAGTGCTTTCCAGAAATTATAATACATTGTTTCAATAATCTGATAAAGTAAGATGGAAACATTTTCTCTGGACACTGGTACAGTAAAAGCTACAACTTATCCTGACAAAATAGTTACAAAGTTAAAAATGGCATAGCAAGCAGTAAATTAAATCTTAATACAATATATGGAAGAACCAGTGTTCATTCTGATTCACTAAGTATTCTTTTTTTCTTAGTTTATACTAAATTTATGGCACTAGGGAATAGGAGTAAGATATTAACTTACATCTGGTGATTTTTAAGATCAAGGGAGGAAACCCCTAACTTTCCTGTGATTAAGAGAAATAAAAATTCACCTTAGTCTGTCTTTTTTCCTATTTATGGAAAGGGATTCATTTCAGATACATGTTTTGCCATTTCCAGTACTTGTGTCCCATTTTTATTCAATACTGCTTTATGCATTAGCATGATTTAGTTTCTTTTTTCTCATACGAAATTGAAATGAAAATGCAGTCTATGTCCCAAAGATGTATATTTATGCTTGACACAAAGCACATGTTAAGCTCTGGTTATTTCAAGTTTGCTTAAGTTGCTCTCAACAAAGGTGACTTCTCTGATCTGCACTTGCACCTTTATATACTTTATTAAATGACAACCTTATCAAACTGAGAGTACTCTGTCCTGTTTTAGTGATGTTCCACACGTGGGTGTAATGCTGCCACTAATGTTAAATCCCTTTTAATTATTGCCCCTTCACTTGTTTTCTTGTTTCCTGGTATGGTGGAAGTCCAACTGGAGTGAAGTCCAGGCTTAAGTGTTCATCTCAACTATTCATCTTAGCCTTCCCTATTGTTATGTTTATGCAGAGTTTTTATTAGACTCATGGGATCAAAATGTATTCCCTTAGTTTTACAAAAAATGAATAGCTTTTGTACATTCTTAGCATTTAAAGTAAACACTGTGAGTTTTTAAAGTGCTCTTTTTTCCCCCAATAACTAAAATATGGTCATCTGTTCTAAGCATAAATCATAATTTCATTATCAACAGAGAGAGGTCCAACGCAATATATATGTATAGTTGAATGATATAAGTGGCATTTCTGTGTAAAATGTATTCCCTTGCCCAAGTAAACACTTCATAACAACATGAGTGAAAGGGTGTATTTAAAAAACGAAGGCTTAAAGCATGTTACTTACGAGTTATACGGAATGCAGTTTTTGTAAAATATGAAGCTCACTGGATATGATCCAAACCAGCTGAACTATGTTAAAAGGTATAATAAACAGTCATAGCTTTGCATGCAGTTATTTAATTGGCAAATAGATTTTTCTATCACTGTCACTGGCAATAGCAGCCATTTGATACCAGGGCTTGGATTAAATGTTTCATCAGTAGTGCCTATTTAAGGATCTTTATGGAACAACAAGTTAGTCCCCTGGGCAAGCCCATGTCAACTGCAATAAAGAGATCCACACAAGTGAATGAGATGTATTTTTGCAGGATTTACAGGGAGGCTACGATTCGCTTTTCTATCTGGATGCTTTGAAGGCTGCTTCCCATTTTGTTTAACAGCAGTGTCTGCTGGTGGCAAATAACGAGTACCGAACATTGCGTATCCAAAGGATTTTTATAGTTTTCTTGCAGAAATGGATTCATAAATGGTTGTCATCTCTCTGGAAATAGGTGAGTCTCTGATAAAAGCAGATACTGCAGGATTTCAGTTGTTTTAATTTTCTGGTAAATATTCTGCATCTAGGCTAAACCGACAGATTCTCCAAGTATCTGCTGTATTTTCTCCTCTCTCATTCAGAGCTAAAAGTCAGAACTTCTGAACACCTCTCTCACCCTTTTGATAGAGGGAAAATGTAATGTCTATGGATTTCAAGATTGCTTGACTTTATTTAGTCCACTGTCCTGCTCCCAGGGTGATCGTAAGATCTGTGCATGTAGTTAATGCTTGCTGCAATGTTTTATAATTGGTTCGTATAATATGTGCGTTTGTCATTTTATAGCACATTAGTTGAATTTAGAAGCTTTTTTAAACTTAATTTTGAACATGTATCTGTGCTTGTCATGGAGCCTTAGTCAGTTCTTCTTGGCAGCTAGATTAGTTTTTCCCTGGTTAATTTTAATTTCAGGATTTTGTTCAATATTTTTCATCCTGAAATTCTTTAAGAACAGGCAAAAATACATTATATAGCTGAAACCAATTACATCTACAGTTCCTTTTCATGTCCATGTAACCATGCTGGGTATAAATTTAAGTCTCAGCTGTTCATTGGCATCTTTTTGATCTGAACTGGTGATACTGCGTCTAACCTCCTTAGCTAGGTTACTGCTTTCTGAGGTTGAAAAGTGGAGAGCAAATGCCTCTGAGGTTGAATTAAATGAGCCATTTGCAACAGATTCAAACTCCAGTGAATAAACAACTTTCAGGCTCACTTGAAACAGTTCAAACTTTTGTTCACTGACTCTTCACTGGTGTGAAGCAGAACTTATACTACTATTACTTCAAGAGCTGTTTCTGGGCTTCTGGTGAGAGTAGGAGAGGAGTTGTCTTGTTACACACGCTTGGCAATTTGTGTTCTCAAGAGGGTATATAGATATATATATATGTGTGTGTGTGTTCAATTTATATCTCTATGTGTACCAATTATATGTGTATCCATATATATTTTTAAGTATTAGTATTTATAAGTTTATTTGATTTGTATATTTTTAGATACATATACAAATAAATTAGTAGATTTTTTTTTACTTAAACATGCTTTCTGAACAAAACTCATCATTGTGTTTTTGTCATACATAGGAAAACAAAAATTCCTAACTGCACAAGGGCTCTTTTACACCAGCTGGTAGTGCAGAAATGCTTCTAAATAGTAGCATAGTATTTTACACCCACTGTAATGTCTTCACAGTCATGGCAATGTAAAAGGGCATAAGTTTAATGTGCACTTAAGAGTTGTAACTGTGCAAATTCTTCTGTGCAAAATAGAAAGGGGAAGCAAGGGAGCAGGTGCATTTCTCAGCCAGCCCTTTTTTCCTCTTCTCCTTCTTAGTCCCTGTTGTTTCCTGCAGCCTCCTGATGAGCTGCCAGCCAGTGTTAACTCAGATCTTGTTTGTGGGTTATGTAGTCATGAATTTAGATGATTAACATAGGACTGTTCTTGCTTCATGACTTGCCTCATATGTGGTTATTTCCTGGACTGATGAAAAGAATGGGTGTTTTTAGGATAGAAATAGTGTCTGGTAGGTATGCCTTTCTGTCCCACTTAGGTCTGTCCTGCTTGTAGTTATATTAAAGAGCGAATGTTAGGTTTTGTCTAGGGACTAGAAGAGTGGAATCTTTCCATGCCTGCAATATTATTGGTATTTAAAAAAAAAAAAGAAGAAAAAGAAGATTTCTGGTTTGAGGCCAAAGTAAAATCCCTTCTACATTTTACATTAGCTTTGAAATGGAAAGGTCTTTTCACTCTGCTTTATTTACATTGCTATTAAGGAACAGCATGCTGTAAAACTGAAAAAACTACTGGTCTGTCCTTGAAAGCAAGACCTCAAGACTCTGTCCTCCTGAAGGACTTGGAGGGAATCATCTAACTAATCAGCTATTGACTGAACAGCAGGTGGAGATTGCTTAGTTTATTGATAAATCATCAAACAAGTAGATGGAAAAAAATGTTAGTGACTAATCTGTGTGTCTCTGTCTACTTAAAACCTTGAATTGTCTTCTGCCCTTGTGGTTTTGTGTGCTCACTTAAGTTGGCAAGATTTTCGTGGCAATGAACATATTTCTAGAGCCAAGCCATTTCAGGATGTGACCATCATTGAATAATTTGCATTGCTGTTGCAGGAAAAAATAATACCATGTCATCATCACTGAATAAATCTGTCCTGTTCCACTGCTCCTCACAAGGAGTACGCATCCGTAGGTTTCTGTGCTCTCTCCCCTGTAGGTTGCTTGTGCCCTCCTCTGTGGCTCGAGGAGGCAAGAGATGTGTATCAATTTGCATGATAGTTCAGCCTTGTAACCCGGAGTGCAGCGGCTGCTAATGTGTTCTTTGGGTAGGTTTTTCTGCTTGTACAGATTAATGACCCGATTCGGAAGCCGTTCTACATGCTGGACTCCTGCTGATTTCTGTTTGTGCAGAACTGCAAGGGAAGCTAACTCTGAGCATATATCCTGGCATAATTTATTTAAGGTCCAGTCCTGGTGCCCAGCCAAAGTTGAAATAATAATAAACTGGTCTTTGCACTTCTATCTTTCTTTCCCTCATTTTGAGGCCGAGGTTTTTCCTGTCTGCTGAAGGAGGTGCACTCTTAGTACTATGGGCATGGATAGAGGTGTCTGTAGACCTCTGGTACTACTCCAGGCACATCCTCAAGCTGCCACTGAGCACACAGTTTGGAGACAAGAAGTGAGTATTTGCTTCTCCCTAAGTTGTCATGCCATGAGAGTGGCTGCAGTATTTTGAGGAAAAGTTGAGCATCTCCCCAATGGACTTATTGCACCTTTAATTTGCACCTTCGAAACACTTTAATTTGTACTTCCACGACAATGGAAGAGTCTGTTCCCCTTGTCAAGGCCTCTGTTTGGCATTGTATGGACTCAGCTCTCAGGGCAGCAGGCGTGTGATGGGTCTGTCTGGCTTAAGGAATGATGGTTTTGCCTGTAGGTGATCCAAGAGTAGCTGTGCATGTTATCACTGTCAGTATCTAGAGGGCTTCAGCACCTGACCCCATCTTCAGCTGTGGATGTGCATCTCCAAGCTGCTTACTGCTTAGTGACTGAGATATGAGTTTTCCATTTAGAAATCCTGTATTTCTGTCTCCTAGAAATAGTAATGGTCCTGAAAACCCATATAAACCTTGTTTCCTAAGAATTTAAAGATCCTGTTTCTATCCATGTTCAACAGCAGTATACTTGTAGCTAAATCTTTCCTGGCTTCTTGACAATACACTTTTGAGGAGCAATTCTTCCTTGCAGAAAGCAGTTGTTCAAAGTACCTTGGAGATTTGTAATGCTAGAAGTAGCCAAGGTGAGGATGGATTACTAGGTAGAGTGCAGGTGCATGTTAAATGCAATTTGTCACATGGATGCCACCCTCAGGTATGTGGGTGGATGGCTTGAGAGATGCCTACCTAAAGCTTTAACTTGCTCAGTGAGCACTTAATTCGGAGGATTTTCAATTTTCGCTGCTTCTAACAGCATTCTGCAGTTGTAGTTTCACAAGATTAGCTATTCTTGAATAGGTTTTCCATTGTATTAGGTGTAGGCACATTGCTCTGCAGAATCACTCAAGCATGGATGCCTTTTTTTTCCATCTAGTTGTTTCAACAACATGCCTATTGTGACCACTGAGAGATTATCACTGCCTGGTAGGTAGTATTGTTTTCCTGTGGGGGATTTCATCTCTAGGTTTCCTGCACACGTTTATGGGGGAGACTTCTGTTGTGAAAAATCCTTGTGTGTCTCCACCATCTCTTTTTTCAGCAGCACTGGACACTTAGATTCTGATTTTACGTGTGTATTAGTATGACGCTGTTGAGATATCAGTGGATTTATGTGATGAAATCCTTAAGACCGAGTTATCTGATTTTGTAACTTGCATTTGGCTTGTACTGTCTCCCAAGAATATCTATTTGCGTTTTCGTCAGAGACTTCAGAGGCAGTATCTTTTCAGATATGAAAAGTAACAGCAATAAACTACATTAGCAAATCCTCCTACAAGCTGCTTCTGTTTCCTCAAACTTCATGCTTAATAGTTGCTGGTAAATATTCTCTCTTTTCATCAAAGTAGCTTGTAAAGATTTTAAAGAATTCATGCTAAAACTGCACAGATCTGCTTAGTTATAGCTGCTAATTGACTGCAATATGAGAATAAAAAGAGGATGTACAAATCTGAAAATGCTGCAAAAAGTTGATAGGAAAGTGACTGTGATTTTGAAATGACGCTGTGTCTTTTTTGGTCATGGGTGGGTGAGACCGGATTCATTTAATGCCAATAGCAAAGCGTCATTGTCTTCAACTGATCTGAGATTTTGCTGTAATGGGTGTGGTGAGAGACATTTGACATTTTCACTTTGATACCTGAAACCACAAAAAAAAAAAAAAAAAAAAAAAAAAAAAAAAAATACTGTGGTTTCTTTTTCTGTTACCACGTAGACAAAGTTCAGCTCATCCCTCACAGCTGAGCTGAAAAATCAAATACCAAATCTGATACACTTGCATTCCATGTGGAAAAGAAAGCCTGGATTTGGAGTCAGTCCTACCTCTGAATAAATAGAGTCTGCTTTTTCAAACAAACCTATGCTGATTAATAATGCACTCCTGTACTGTGCCAAAGTAAATTTTGCAGAAGCGTAGTGAAAAAATACATGAAACCTGATAATCTGCAGTGAGTTTTAATTTTGGTTGATGTGGACTTGAAATTTAGGAGCTCAGAGCTATACTGAAATGGTAAAAAAGCCTAATCTGCTGCTGTCTCTAGGAACTGCTGCATTTTGCCCGTTTCTTCTGTACGTTTGTGGGGGTTTCGGTTCTTTCAAGAAAAAAACAAGTCCAAAGTTTTGATTCTTCTTTTTCCTTTTCTCCCTGAGCAAAATCCCTTTAGTACTAAAAGGAAAAAACAACAGTCCATAAGCCATTAATGCTTGTTGTTTGTAACATGTAGTTAAAGTGTGTTTCTCCTGGTACTGGCACATCCAAAGCCAGATGCAAAGCTTGAGCAAGCGAGGGGATGCAAGTCTGGGCTTGAGCAATGTGGGGAGACTAACTGGTGATGGTCCCTGTTGGGAATTTATGCTTCTACTGAATTCCTGAGCTTTGAGCATGGTGTTATGATTGGCTTTGTGTAGTCTGGATTTTGTTTCTTTGTATTGTGGTGTGAATCCACAGTGAGACTGCAGTGGAATGAGCTGTGAGTTCAGAAGAGTAAGGTAATGCAGTGAGTAGTATAGTGGTAGTAGTAAGAAAAATGTGCACTTTGAAGTGGATATAAACATTTAAAAAGGAATACGTTTGCAGTTTGTGATTTTTCACGGTTGGCTTGAATACAAGAACACTAATGCATTGTAAAAAGATAATTTCTCTACATACTGACAGCACCATCTTCGGTGGAGGTGAGGAATAATTTTGCAGCTCTTCATATTTCAGTATGTCAAGGTTGACCATGTTTTGTATTTATTCAGGAATTATTGCAGTGTAGCAAAAGGTGAAATTTTTGCAACAGTGTGTAATCAGTTCATCTGTTGGCTGGTGGATCAAGCTATGCAGAGAAGCAGTTAAGACATCACTCTCCTCTTAGCTGTTTGCATTAGTTTTGCATCCAGCTGCTTTGCCTCAGCTAGTGCCCAGTTCTGTTGTGCTCGACTCAGTAAATCATGGCTAATAAACAGCAATTTGTTAATGCGGTGACGTACAAAAATATGGCAGTATATATAGGGCTATGGCTTTTACATGCTAATGAGCTCTCTGTTCCTTATTGTATAATCCTTCCCCATTGCCTTTCTGTGATGGAAGTGCTCTGTTCACAGCTTCTGCCATGTGCAATGTCCCCATGGAGACCGTGTGCGGCGTACACCTCCCTTTTTTTATCTAATAAGTTCCTAGATGCTTACAGAAGCTTCTCTGAAATATACTGTGAAAGATACGAGTGAAATTAATACTTTGAAAGATTACTACTACAAAGAAAATAGTGATAGATGATATCAACTTTGTGGAAGCTGGGGAAAGGTGAGGGGCTAATTTATGATATTTTGAGCTTTAAAAGAATATATTCAAAGAATTTTTTTTTTGGCTTGGTGAGGATGCTGCCTGTCCTATTTACATTCCTTTTCTTCCTGCCTAGAATTGCTTTCTTTTGTTATAGGAGGCTGCTGTACCTACGTTATTGACTGGTGAGGTATCCAAGTGCTAAGTTCGCAGTTTTTCTGAAAGCTGTTTGGTTCTGATTATATCCAGTTCAATCTGTTCTGTAACTTTGTCTCCCTTCCTATTTACTGTTGTATGCCTTTATTTAGAAATATCTTTTTTGTCCTTTTTTTTGTATGCCTGGCTCATAAAATCACAGCCAGAAGTACAAGCTTTATGACTATAAAACAAGTCATGCCTACCTTGTAGACTGTGTCATCTGCTGTGATGTTGTATTCTATGTATTATCAATTTTACTGTAAGAGGAAAATTAGAGCATGCATTTTCCACATGAAGAAATCAAATGTAATCTAAATGCAAACCACAGGTTTTATTGCACAGTAATATTTGATAGCACTGCTATTACTAATCCCAGCATGACAAGAAACACAGCATAGTTATGAAGTTCGCAGCACTCATTTTTTAATGGTCCTTTTTTTGGTTAGGAAAGCCACAAAGCCGGGGCAGATTGTTTGCCGGTTGTAGTCTCAGACTTTCAGAAATGTTAGTGGAGTATTGTACATTTTTACAAATCATTTCAGGTCTGACAAGAGTTCGTATCCTTTCTAATTTCCATGAAAACATTATTGAGTAGTAAAAATAAAATGAGATAATTAACCATATTGAATAAATACCTTATTATCAGTGCTTTTGCTTCCATAGGGTACTTTATGGGGAGTTCTAAATTTATATTTTTTTTTGTATTTAAGGTTTTAGAGATAAAATAAATAAATCATAGAAATAAAAGACAAATGATTGTATTACAGTAGGGTGCATCTGCTTCCTGGGTGGTCTTGTAGGTTATTCAGAACTATTAAGATGACAGTGAATGAGGTTCTTTCAGTCACTTTTGGTCAGATTTGGTGAAAGTGTCGCAATTGACTTTATGTGGTAACCCAAGGGTATTATGCAAGTGTGCGGCTTGGGAGTGTTGGGTATGATGAACCATTTGCAGATGATAAATAGTATTGAGCATAAATCCTCAACAGTTGTTGGGAACTTACCCTGAAATCAGAGCTGTGGTCCTCTCTAATAGGTGTCTGGATTGATACTTACTTTAAGTGAAAAATGCTACCCACCATATTGTTGTTTCCATGAGGTAAAATTTTCATACAGACCTCTCTTTTTGAAGCAGGGATCTAAACCAGGTATATTGGACACATCAGACCAGGAGAAAGTCAATGGTGCTACACAGGCAGGAGCTTCCTGGGGGCTGGTCCCTGCTCCATGGGCATCAGTTCTACAGCTGTTCCTTCAGTATGCACGCTGTAACCATAAATGGGAGTGGACAAGGGAAGAGAGTTCTATGGGAAAATGAGGAACGTGCCACCATTTGAAGTATTTTCTTTTATATAAGTAGGGAATGGTGTTAATCTATGTTCTGGGGAGTAAATACATGCCCTGTGTTTGTGATTGGCCAGACTATATGATGATAGTGGCTTCTTCCCTTTCTGCGTATAGGAGATTTGTTAGCTGTACTGAGTTAATAATGCCTTTCTATCTAGTTAGAGGGGTTTTTTGCCTTTTCATTTAATCTGTTACTGTCTGGGCATCCAGTCTTGTTTCTGTTAAGGGATATTAGCAAGATACCTGGAAGGAACTGGCTTGCTTAAGTGATATACACTGTGACTTAAGATAAAATAAATCAAATTCAGAAGTAATATCACCGGTACTTATGAACATGCTCCTTTGATCATATCTGGTTGATTCAATGTTATTTACTTTTGGTGATAATGGTTTGTCTGCCTTATCTCCTCTGCTCTGTCAGTAGCTTTGACTCTGCCCATATTCACTTGTCTCAATTAATAAAGCTTTTAGCTCATTGATTTTATTTTCCAGCTGGCTGAATTTATCTGTCCAACTTTGCATTTGTACAGTTTTCCAAAATCTTCCTTGCAAATGCTCATCCCTTTCTTCTTCTGAAGGAAGCTAAGAAATATTAGTTACTTCTGGTGATAGTGTCCAGTTAAAGGAAAGAGAGGTTTTTGAGAGAGAGAAGTTTTGTTTGTTCCACTAAAACTCTTTCCTCAGGAGGTCTTTACTTTCAAGAATGCCATGGTTGTGTCTTGCTCTTCTGGATGCAGTTACAGCCAGCCTTTAGGTAGTACTGATCAAGGTAAAGTAATGGACCACACTGGAGTTTGATTTGTTAGTTTGTGGTATTAGCTGTGTGTGTTAGAGCAGAGAAAACTCAAACACTGTGGTGTGCATGCATGCATCTTTTGTGCTGTGTGTAAGTTAAACCAAGGATTTTAGATCTTCCCAGCCCAGCATTGTTTTGGTGCTGGAAATCTGTAAATCTCTGAAAATGTCACTGTGAATGTTTATCAGGTGGTATCCAGTGACCCTTTCAGTCATGCCATCCTTCTGAACCTATCAGTTCCCCTAAATGTGGATTCATTTTGGAAAATCCAGCTGACTTTACAGCTTGATTTACACACTTACATGCTTGTTTTTGTTGACACCTTCTAAAATATATTCTCTTTCTCATAGTCTTGCTGGTAGGTGGTTGTGGGACCAAGTCGCTACTTCCCAAAAAAAAGTAGTGTACCATATACAGATGTGCTATTATTAGATTTATTTATATTATATTTATTATTCAATATACTTTAAAATGAGTTTTCTATGTATTTTATCCAGAGTTAAAGAGGATGTTTTACAAGACCTCAACACATACTTTGAGAGCCTATACCTCTTTTACACACACCAGGTTCAACAGCATGGGCTTTCGCTTTTTTTAACAGTCTTACCTATTTCTTCTGTAAAGTCAGTTTTTGGATTTTGGAGTTGGTTTTTTTTTTGTTTTTTCCCCCCGCCTTTTAAATATTTTTGGTTTTTTTTTTTTTTTTACTTTTCAGGCTTTTTTTTTCCCTTTTCTGTTTTATATTTCTTTGTATTCTGGGTCTCCTGTGTTAAGAAGAGTGAATAAATGGGGCAGTACATAATGTAATAATATCAAATTTTATTTCAATTCCTGATTAACATTTTGAAGGTAAGTTCAGCAGGCAGTGATTATAATCAACTGAGGATGTCCAGAATACAAGAGAAAGCAGTACTTGATTACAGCAGTTTACAGTTTTATAGTTAAAAGATATGAAAAAACACAAATAGTCCCTTTGGGAAATGGAATATAATGGAACTGTGGTTATTAAAAACTAGATATAATGTACACTAGTTATTACCTATTACGGTAAATCACCACAAGATGCAGGAAACATATCAGATAGATAAAACAGCCGTCTTGGAATAGGTTGTCTTATTTTCCAGTGGATACTTTTTTTCTTCTTAGGCACTGAATTGATTTGGGGTGTGGAATTCATTTAGGAGCATGCACATTGCCCTTTTCAGAGCAGCTATTGAAATGAAGTTGTTATCTGTGCTGAGCTGTGAGTCATGTTCCCCCGTACCCCCAGGAAAGCCGCTTCGAGGGGCAGTCGTGTACGCCGGGTACTAATAGCTGTTAGTTACTTAGAGTTAATGATGTTGCCAGCCTTGAGTATTTCACTTATCTTAAAATGGAAGTGCATGTTGATTTCCATTTCACAAATGGAAAAATTGAGTCAGATGGAGTTCAAATGACTTTCCTGAAGTCGCTAGCAAATCACTGTCAGATCTGAAGATGCGATCCAGCCGCCCTCTCCCCTGTGCCCTATGTGGTTATGTACAACTCTGAAGTGCCTGAGTAAGTAATTTTGGTTCATTAATGCCTTTATGCTCATTTGACAAAGATATGAGCAACTTCACAGCTTTTCAAGGGTCTTTCATCTGGCTGATATCTGCCAGTGCCCTTCCTGTCCATCACACACATCCAACACAACCTGATTAAGCTACTACCACCTGGATCAATCGGGATCTTGCAGTTCTGATATTTTTTCTGGTGTCACTGTCTGAGATAATTCTTAGAAATTAAAACATTGCTTTTATTTTGTGGATTAGATAGAGTGAGGTTGGCCTAAGGAGGACATCCAACTTCAGCCAGTGACTTTGTGTAAATCTGTTGTGATTCCAAGCATGCAGTGATGCCAACTGAGTCAGCTGTTATGTCAAGAATTTCTTTGATCTGCTAAATTAATATGGGTTAATTAGATTAATTAAACAGAAGATAACTAGAGATGAAGAAGGAGGTCAAGAAGAAAATTACTGGCAGTTGTAGCTTTGTGCTGGGTTAGCCTTGGCTAACAGCCAGCTACCCACATGGCTGCTCACTCCTGCATTCTCTCACGAGATGGAGAGGAAATAGAAGGAAGGTGAGAAGATTTGTGGCTCAAGATAATGGCATTTTAATCATGACAGCAAGAGCTGTATATGGAAGCAAAGCAAAAAGAGTAACTCATTCACTACTTCAAATCAGCAGGCAGACATATCCAGCTGCTTCCTGGGAAGCGTGGCCTCAGCACACATGGCAGTTGCTTGGGAAGACAAACACCATGACCACCATGAACGTTCCTCCTTTCCCCTCTGTTCCTTGAGTGTCCACTGCCGAGCACAACATGATGTGGTCTGTAGTATCCCTTTGGTCAGTGCAGGTTGGCTGTCCCAGCTGTGTCCCCTCCCAGTCCCATGCCCTCTTCCAGTCTATACACTGGAGTGGGATGCTGCTGGGCAGAGTGGGCACAAGAGGAGGTCTTGCTGCTGTGCAAACCCTGCTCAGCAATAACAAAAACATCAATGGATTATCAACTATATTCCAGCCAAGGATTCAAAGCATGGCACTGTAAGGACTGCTATACCAGCAAGACCAATACAGCAACTAAACATGGATTTACAGCACTGAAGGGTCGAAAAAGTATTTTACTTTGGCAGACTATTGAAAAAAAAAAAGCCACAAAAACCGACCAAGGAAAAGACCAAATCCCCCAAACCCCCTTTTCTAAGGAGTGAACAGCAACAGGCTAACAATAGCCATTCATAACACAAAATTGTTGCAGGGAGCATTGGGTAAATTGAACATGAACAAATTCCCCACAATGAATGGAACTCAGTCTGTGCATCTTTGGGAGTGGGGTAAGGAAATGGCACTGCCAAAGCCTCTTTGGAACACCATATGCTGGAATGGCAAAATAACCACGGATAGCTGAAGAGACATCGGGATTACTGAACACGGGGGGTTGTGTCAAAGGAGGATGTATTCATTTCTGAGAAGAGAAGCAAAGGTGAAATTGGTAGAGACATTTTAATTAGCTTATGTGCCAGTATGGTTTTTGTTTGTATTTTATTAATAACTTGATCCATGACAAGGTTATGGAAAAGCCTGCGTTTGGGCAGCTCGCAAGAGAAAGCAGTGGAAAAAACCTATAACTTATTTCCAGGCACTTACTTAATTAAAATACAAAACAGGCAATATGGTCTCTGGATTTATTTTTCCCATGTAGACTAGAAGTAATAAGCTGAGATTGCACAACAAAAAAGGTATGCTTGCACCTTTTTATCTCAACTTTTGAGCTGCTTCTTCTCTGAAATGAATGTAATCCAGTCCCAGCTTTAAGATATTGAGAGGCGTATGTTTGCCTAACCCTCAGTGGGAATTCCTCCCTCAGGAAGCCCTTAAGTCCTAGTGGGAATAGTAAGCCTTGAAGTTTGTTGGTTTACCAGTGTTTCATTTCAAGTCTTGTTGAAGTAAGATGCAGCCTTGGGGACCCCTTACGTGGTATACTTATCTCCTTCCTCACTAACACCTGAAAAAAAAACCAACCTAGAGTTGTTTTCTGGTGCTTCTGAAATGTTCTTTTCTGAAGGAGTTATGGTTTGTGACCCTCCCATTTCTGGCTCTGTGAATGTCCATCTGGCTGACCCCATGAGCTGTGGTGGTCTCATTGCACCCATGTCTCTCATTCTTAATGGTCCCTCAGTTCCTAGGGAGCACTTCCAGCCCTGTGTGAACCTCTCTTAGTTGGCATTTTCTGGCTACAAGGATAATCGAGGAGCTGCATGAAGAATTGCGTGGTCTCTGCAGCTGGGATTTCAGTCCCCTGAATCTTGGATGCTGACAGATGCAAGTGGAATATAGGTAGCCCTCTGATGAGAACTGGTCTGGAAATGTGGAAAACTTAAGGTTGGGAAGTGTATATACAATTTTTTTATTTCATTTTTTCTTGGGATACCTTTCTTGAGCTTTTAGAAGCTGCCATTGCAGGGATTACTTGACTTGATGTTTACAACCTTGGCTCATGCCAGCTGCTTGGGACTAGAATGGGTTGGCAGCAGCAGGGACATACGCTCTCCCCACTGACCATCCCCTTCTGCCTGGGACTCCAGACTCTGGCAGTCTGAATGTATTCAACTAGTGGTAGATGACATATGATGGTTTTAAAGGCTAATTTTTAATGAAGTCAAAGTTGGTTTTTCTGGGGTTTCTTGCTAGCGGGTTTAAAGTAAAGCTTAAATCAACAAATTTAAAAATAAATAGTGGTTTTTTGCCCATAATCATCCTTATCATAATGAAATGTAAAAAGGATTTCCATCCTGCAAACAAAGCAGAAAACGCTTTGGCTTTCCTCAATTTATTTTTAAAAATAAATTTTATTGTGACCTGTATTTTTAATAGGAGAGATCTGAACTTCTTCTAAAGTCTGACTAAAGGCTGTTCTGAGCTGCAAAAATGAATTTGTATAAAATCCAATTCTAATGTGTACAATTAATTAAAATGTA
Organism: Irena cyanogastra; assembly: GCA_013397155.1. Classification (NCBI taxonomy): domain Eukaryota; kingdom Metazoa; phylum Chordata; class Aves; order Passeriformes; family Irenidae; genus Irena; species Irena cyanogastra. The sequence continues at coordinate 1,162,126 of VWZV01011460.1, forward strand.
TTGCAACTACAACCAGCCTACATAGAAACACATGGGACACTTGTGAGGGAAATAGCTATGGTGCAGGCTGAGGCTAAAGTGATGTGTCTAAAGGCTTTGTGTCTGGGGATATAAACTCTCTCACAAAACAGCGTGACTGTGTATATACATGTGTATATATGTATATATACATGGCTGTATATATATATGTGTATATATGTGCATTCAGAGATAATTTTGAATGTCTGGGTGCTGTATCTTAGCCGTAGTTAGTGTGGCCAGTCGGAATGCGTTCGCAGAGCTGCTCTCGCAGGAGGTGGCCACGACAGATCTGCTTCTCAGCAGAGTTCCTCTGTCTGGGTGGATGCTTTAGGGGAGGGAGGCTCCAGTGTATCCTAGGGACCCTGCTGCTCGAGGGCTGCATCTGGAGCACGGCACAATTGCCATTGTTCCCAGGAGCAGCCCTGGGTTGGTGTGAGCCCTCAGCACCCTGTGACTGCACTGGTTTGGGCGGTCAGGAGGCCAGATGTGGAAGTGTGTGCTCGACACTAACACCTCTGCTGCTTTGAGTAGGGGTCATACTGTGGCTTACAGCCCTGGGTCAGCCACAGCCCACACTTCCACCATTGCTCCTGGGCTCTCCTGACCTGCACAGAGGATGCTGCCAACAAAAGTCTCAAAGCTCCCAAGTTACAAGCAAGAGCGTGTGCTGAAGTAGTGTCTTTTATTCAGTCGCTGGCGCTGGTTGCTGCGGTGTTTCTGTGACTCTGCCTGTTCATTTTAATAACCATGCGATAACAGTTGCAAAAAAAGTTGCTATAAATAGAGGAGATCACGTTAAGCAGTCACAGAAGGGTGAATATCCTGAAAAGCTGTGAGCTGGAAGTCAGTGTGCTGCTTTCAGAAGTTACTCCTCCTGAACCGTTGCCATGCACAGAGAAACACACACCAGTGTCTGTCTGTAACATTTATGGTGTATTTTTGTTTCCAGAATGTGTTTTGTTTTCCATTAATGGGCTTTTGTATTATTCCTGCTAATTGAATGCATGTACTTAGCTATCCTTTTGATCCTAAAATGAAGCTTGTAGTGAGAAATATGCTTTTACTGTTCCTTTCAGGAAAGATCAAAATATTGTTCAGAAAACCTGCCGAGTTTATGAGTTGGGTTTTTCTAGGTTGGGTTTTTTTTGGCATTGTACTCTGTGCTGTATTATGCTTCTTTATTTGGAAATTTATGGGGAAAATAGTTTTATTGTTCGTTAGAAGTTTAAAGACCTCATATATATGTTCATTTGGTAACCTTTGATTTTTGGCAGTTGCTGGAAGGATGAGGTGTTTACATATTTAGTGAAGAGGCCCTTTATTCAAAATGCTAATTAGCCTTTGAAACCAAATAGGCGTAAAATCTTGCTAAATGTTTCAGATGAGCTTACCATTCCCCCAAACTCTCTCCTTCCTCTTGCTGGATTTTCCCTGTTGTCTTTCAACATCATCTCCTGCTCTGGTCCTTGGAAACCTCCAGCATGTGCAGTACCCCGGTGCTCAGCAGAAACCATGGGTAACCCCCCCATCCCCTTTCTTTCCCAGATAAACAGAGAGCCTGAGGTGTGCTCTGAAATGGAGGCACACTTCGCCACATAGTGGTGTGCTTTTTTTTTAGCCTCCTGGATTTTTTTTTTTTTTTGCATAAAGAAAGGAGGTCTATAAGAAGACCTCACAATGCCCTTACTGTTCTGTCAGAAACTGCCTGGCTACATCTTGTTTTATTTGGCCCTGGCTGAATGGCAGTTTCATTTATGTTTTGGGTGTTTGGCAGATATTTCATCTTTGTCAAACTTCACTTTTAACATTTGTTTAGATTACTTGTCACAACACTTTCCTTTTTTTTCCCCCAAACTCTTAGGATTTCAGTCAGCTTGACAGTGCTCAGAAGTGGTTTCTAATATTTTTGAACTCACTTCTTACATGTTGTCCCTTTTAGAGACATACCAGTTAAGCTGGTTGATATATAGTTTCTTTTTTGTACTTTGATGATAGTGCAAGTCTTTATTTTGAGCCCCTGACTCTCCTAAGCCCTGTGAATAATAAACAAAAACATTACAGTGATAGTCATAAAATCCTGAATGGATCCATTTTATGCTTTGTATTTAAGACACTTTGAGCAGCTGTGTTGAGATCAGGAGCATTTTTCCCCCTGTTCTGTCTGATAGGTGATGTTATTTGCTTTTTATACCCATAAGGAGTTGTGAGGGGCAGATAACATGAGAGTATGAGCTGGTCCCTGGATGCAAACCTGGTTCCATTTTTTATCTGCTCATGTGATGGCTTTGTTTCACTGAATTTGTTTGGAAGGCCTGCAGTAAGAGATGAGGGGGATATAAGTCCCAGCTCTCCATCAGTGGCTGTTTCTGTATATTCAATTCATCTTTCAGCCCAAATCTCCAGCAGTGACCAGACTCTTAGTGTTTCTGCTGTGCCCTTTGACTAGAGATGGGTAGAACTGAATGGGAGAATGTAATTTTAGATGAGGCTGAGCAGCCTTGAAGTATACTCACACTGTGTGTGAATTTTTGCTTATGAATATTTGTTTCTTTTCATTTTTATTGAAATGAATGTTTAAAAACTTGTTCAAAAGTGAAAATTAAGAAAAATAACCCCATGTAGCGTTTCCTTGTCCAGGTATTCTGTCAGAACTGATTTCATAAGACTGATTTGCTTATGCTACTGTTACTCACAGCAGTAACTTTTGGAGGATTGTCACTGTCCGGATCTGTGTGAACTGATGCACTTCTTTGCAAAGTTTTTAAATTTAGAAGTTTCATTTCTGAGCTGCAGATGCTTTGGTTTGGCAAGAGGCAGCCTACCGAAAGTAATGCGATTGCTGAAGTAATTTAGTCTAATACTTGCTCGTGCTCTAGTCGTTTCCATGCTTGAGCTGCCTTGCAGATGAAGACATATGGACACGGACAATGTGAATATATTAGGAAAAATTGCAAATGTTCAACCTTCTCCAGAAATCCTGGAGACAGCCGGCAGACTTCAGCCAGCATGGACGAATCCCAAACGACCCTAAAGCCAACCAGAGGTCAATGGATGGGGCACGCTGCCAGAGAGCCAGAGTGTCCCTGCTCCTCTGGAGCTTCCCCATTAGCTGTTTGCTGTGGCCCAGTTGAGAGCATGGCAAGCAGACTGGTAATGGCCTGGTGTTTACAGAGTTTGAGTGTTTACTTGCAGATGCAAATACAGGTTTTGGACAGCTTGGGTCCATATTATTCCCCTTCTGCTTTCATTTGGAATCTGGCATTGTGTTTGCCTTAGGAGAGAATGGAGTTCTCTTGGTAGTGTTTATCTGTCAGCTGCTATTATTAATTGATGTAATTGTTTCTTGACTAATATTTACCTAGGATTTTAACATGGAAGTGACTATACAGATAATTCTAGTACAATCTTAGTAGAAAGTCAATGCTTTAATTAGAAAAACGACTTGCTACTCTTGACTTATTCAAGAATTGATTTTTTTTCCTGCCCTGAAAAGTGTTTGCCCTGAAATCTAGGGAAGTTGTTAACTAGGAAGAGTGACGTTTGAAGAAATGTATGCTAGCAATTAAGATGGACAAGTAAATTTGACAAAGGAACTAATATTTGTCCTGAAGGAAACCTGAAACATTTGGTGTGGGGGGAAGGAATTTTGGAGGCATTTCTGCCTTCTCCAGGCTGCTTTCTTAAGAGTCACTGCAGTAAACTGTGTTGAGGAAAGCGGACCAGAAAGGACTCTTGAAGAAGGTGAGTTAGATCCACTTAACTTTCCTTTTACTGTGGGGTACTAGGTACTATAACTACACAGGATCATCCAGGGGAAACGTGAGAGTTATTCTGAAGCAGAGCAGAATATTATTTTAAACAGCAAGCGGGTGATGTTGAAACTCTGTGACTCTCAATTCTGCTAGGGCCAACAATTTTGAGGATTAAAAACATATGGGCCATAGATAGAGAAGATATCCACAGTGCTTGGGGTATTATTTAGTGCTATTTGTATTATTCAGGCTAGCAAAAACAAACAAAAAGACAAGAAGAAAATCTCCTGTTACAGGGCATAAGCCATCCAGTAGATGATGTGAGTTGGAAAGAAATTTTATGGGAAAGTTTTTTCTGTAATTGCTCTCCTAGAGATTTCTTCATCCCTTCCCTAAAGCATCTGATTCTGGCTGCTGTCAAATAAGAGGTTACTGAACTAAATGTACTATTAATCTGACCCAGTATAAGAATTCCTGTGTTTCTATGTCTAAAAGCAGGCTTTGTCTGCTGAGGGTTGTCTCTCTGGAATAAACCTCCATTGGAGGCAAGGGAAGGGAAATGGTTCAGAAGCTTTTACACTGTTGCTATGTAATTTTGTATATTGTTTTGAAAAACTGTGCCTTTTCTTTTTCTCCCTCTCCCCTTTTATGTGTATGAATGTTTTAAATTATAAAATTTAGCTTCGCATTTGATGCATTTTCTGTTCAGTAGTACTCAGGACATTGAGCAACATAATTATTTAGAATTATGTGCTTTTAAAAATTGAGGGACAAAGTCTTGGTTGGCTGGTACATGGCTAAATGATGGGTTCTATTCAGAAGAATATGAGCTGGGTGCCTTCATTGCCGCTGGCCAGACCTGTTAATGTTTCTGTTTCTTCTTTAAAAGTGGAGAATTTCTTAAAGGAGTGTGTATTATTGTTGTGGTTGTTATTAATCAGAGTTGGTGACGTTCTAGTGAACCAAACTTTATACTTTCACTCATTTTTATTAATGGTCTTGAGCTGAAGAGGTTCAGTGAGCAACCAACCTACCTCTGCAGTGAGGTACATGAAGCAAAGTTGTAATGCCAAGGAACTGTGTGCCTTGGGCTTGTTGCGTAAATCTTAAATTGGATTTCATTATTTTTCAAAGGCTTAACAGTGGATGTGACAGTCAAGCTATTTAACTCAGATCCTTTTAGCACGTCAGATAAAACTGCCTCATGTAGATGCCTTCCAGTTCTCCTTATTGCTTTAAAAGGTGCCTTAGAGACATGAGGTACAACTGTGCTTTGTTTCACCCAGAAAAATGTGAACTTCATATGGGGAGAATGTGTTTCATTTCCTTGCCATGTGTCAACAACTGGATCTTAAACCTGTATTTATCAGATGCAGAACTGGTTTTGGAGGATTATCACTAAATCAAGTGTTAGGTGGAATTTATGTTCTCACTATAGCATTTCTCAAATGTTCGTGTTATTCTACTTTTAAGCATTTAGTCTTTGATGCTTAGATCTGACATGCAGAGGCTACATTTTTGCATTCCTCTTTGTACAAGAGAAGAGATATTTCTTTCTGTTTCAAACCCCTTATACTCTCATAATAAAGACAATACACCTGATTGCTTTTTAATTTTTATTAAGGCCCATCATTACTGTTCAAACACATGCAGGAAAAAGTTGTCATAGCTCACACATGGTAAAACTGTAGTCTAGGCTTATTATTGTGATTACAAAGTGGGTTAGAAGGGAGGAGATCTTATGGTTTTCTTTAACACCTGGACTCCCATTGTTACTGTGGAGTGTATCTCCTGATTTCTGATGTATATTATTAAAAAATCCTCACATGTTTTTGTCTGGCAAAACCAGGGGCAGAGTGGTTGTGTGAATATGAGATGTGGTCCATGTTGTAAATGCAGCTGTTTATAAAAAATAATGTTCCACAGGGTGGTTTCTCTTGATGATCTTCAATATCTCTTCCATCTCTTGCTATATTAGAACTCTGCATAATTTTTCCTGGAGTATTCTTTCATGTGTCATTCAGTTGATTGTAATATATCCTTGAATATCTAAGTATTCCACACAATTTAGTCACTTTTCACTTTAAATAATTATTTATGTAGGCTGAGGGTTTTTTTTTTCAGCTTGTTGTCACTGTGGAACTCTGACAGTGCACACAGGCTTGGATTCTTGAAAGGGAGATCTTCACATCTGTCATCAAATTAAGGAGCAGTGACTGTACCAAACATGGTAATTTTTCTTCTCATTCTGGTTCTTTCCCCTCTCCCTCATAAACTTGGATATGCAGTGTGGAGCAATATGTTTCTCTTCATCTCACAGTGATGGACTCCACATTGAGAATTGGAGAACTGTATGGGTGGAATATATTCAAGAACCTGTGGCTTATGTAAAGGAAGTGACAGCCTTTAGAAATGTCACTTATTTTGAGAGATTATTTCCATTAGCTGACATCTTTATTGCATTCTCTGGCTTACGTGTTGTTTTGAGGAAACAAATTGGTTTTTTCTTCTTACTTTGGATTTGCTTTAGCATGTGGTGCTCTGTGAGACCCCATATAATGGATAAGTGTCTGACCCTCAGTTGGCATAGAGACCATTAGCTGGAAAGGGGATGCAGTTGGGATAATACTGAGGGATGTGCTTGAATCAACATGTATCTTCCAGCCATCTCTGAGTGGACTACTCCACTGAGAGACTTTTTTGGCCTGATTATAATCACAAAAGACAGGGGTGGATTTTGAATGGCTTTATCTCAGTAACTGAGACCATGGGTTTTTTTGGTTTTTGTTTCTTTTTTCCTTGGGGATTAATTCATTTGTTCACCTAATGTGCATCTGTTGAAGGAACTTCAGGCACTGTTAGAAAAGCGCTCTCTGTTGTGACATGTCTGGTTTGACATTCCCAGTTCCAAGATATGCTCTACTGGGCTGCTGGTATTTGCATGGTTAAATCAGATTGTCTTATCAGCCTTGGGCACCCAGCTGGGCTTTCAGGCTTCTCACTCCTCTGTGTTTTTGTAGTGCTTTGGTCTGCGGGATCCCAACTTGTGAAGTTCTGCTGTCCTGAGAATTGTGCAGGAAAAGCCTTGGTAAGATCACTCTGCAACAGTGGGGAAGGGCATATGACCAGTGGTATGGAACCAGACATATAACAAGTGGTGTGGAATGCACACCTGCCCAGCTGTCTGGCTCTGGGTACTTTTTTGGACAATAAATGCAGAGTGCCTGGCAAAGTGACTCAGGCAGCACAGCCTGGTAAGCACAGATGAAGGATGCAGCAGAGATGGTGCTGTTGGTACCAGGTGATGGGTCTGTGCTGGCTTATGCTCAGCAGCACACTGGGCTTGACTGCTGTCATGGGGGTAAAGGTGCTGCTGGGAGCTTTGAGGGCATTGCTTCTCTTACTGGCTTACATTTATTGATGTGTATGGGTCGGAGGTTGCAGAAATGAGCACCTTGTTGCCAAGGCTGAGTATCCTTGCTACTGTTCTGCTTGTGGTGGTTCAGAATTGGTTGGAGGCTTGTTGGAAGAAGCTCTACCTGAACCACACTGTCTTTCCACTAGAGGAGTCATCTTTGGCACTGTTAGTCAAGTTTAGCATCTCCTGGGGGATTCCAGATGTTTTTGAGAGCTTTGCTCTTGACCCATGTCTCATGACCTAATTATGAAGATTCTCACTGTTATGTTCTTAAATGTTTTCAAAATTCATTATTTTAATACATTACTTTGCCAGCGAAGCTGAAAGATTAGTGATCCCAATGCATTCAGAAGCTAGAAGCTGCCCTAATAAGTGTTTGATCTGGCTTATGGTTGACATGCTTGAATATGATGGCAGGTTTGAGCAGGTCCAAGTGCTGCATGGTGGTGTGTTACCTGTCTCCATCCCTAAGAGTCTGCGTGCAGCTTCTGTCTGCACCATGAACATGAAGCAATTCAGGCTGGTGTCTCTGCCCACAGAAATGGGAAAGTTGTCTTATGTTTACCAGTGGAAAGATCCTCTCAGAAAAGGGCTTGTTGGGAATGATTGCTGTGCAGTTAACTCACACACTTGCTTACTCTGCAAGAATACCTTTGTGTTGTATCGGAAGTCCTGCCTTGCAGACTGGCGGGCATGACACAAGTCTCCTTGAATTTTGTCAGTGTTTAGGTTCTTCTTAGTTGCTTTTGGATGTGAAATATAAGGTCATAGTTCACGTTGGTCTTTCTGACAATGTAATCCATCTGGCTAGTGCCTCTAGCAGACAGTTCTGGGATATAGATCTTCTGAATGTTAGAATGTGGAAAAGATGTGCTGGTTTTGTGGTTACCATGATTGATTATTGCACCTCTGTCCTTATGACCTGACTGATAAGGTTTTTGCAACATTTTCAGATGATTCAGAGGATGGCTCTGAGTGTGCTTACATGTGCAGTGTTATCTCAGCGTATTATTAGCATTTTACAATTGCTTTATTGGCTCCCTGTTAAGCAAAATATTGACAATAAAAATGCTATTTTTGTTCTGTGATCCATGCTATGGCTTTGTCCCCTCCTAGTTAATGGCTGTGCTTGTTCCTAATTTTGCTACCCTATTGTTCCTGTGACAGGGAGCTACAGAGAACAGAGGTTTTAAAATAGATGTTCATAATCTCCACCAGCCCTCTGGCATATTCTGCTGACCCTCAGGGAGTCTTACTGGGAATATATTGAAACTTGTGATATCTAATAAGTGAAGGTTCAGGAGCCTGACGTAGACAGCAGAAATGTCGTCTTCTGGGTAAAGTAGGACAGAAGACTCTAATAACTCAGAGGAATTGCAGAACCTTTCAGCAGACAGACTACTAGACTTGACGTATATAACAAAAGGTGATAAATTATGTGTGCTAAGTTATTTTGTGTTAGCACAGTGTCCACACCTCCATGATATTAAGATGATAGATGCACCTCTAGTCCAACAGACTAGTCTTCAGAAACAAAGTTCACAACCAGTGCTTGAACCCTCTTTTTCCCCCTGTTCCGCTTGGATCACCGTCCTCACTTGATAAATGGGTGCAGCAAGGATGCAAACTCCTCTAGCTCAGAGGAAGTAGAACTTCCAGCCTTGTAGTGCAAAAAACTGGACTGCTAACAGATTGAACCTACCTCCTGAGCATAGTTGTGCCTCCCAGCTCTTGGGGATTGGGAAATCTATGTTATTTCACAATTCATGCACAACCTCTACAAAATCCTCCTTCAGGTTTCAGCCTCCCGAATAAACATTATTCATTTTTTGAGTGAATCCACATGCTTATCCTAACAATGAGTTTAGATTACTCCAGCTAGCAGAATTTTTATTTGCAGCCAAGTGGAGTGGATTCTTGCAGGATCCTTCTTTGTGTGGCTTATAAAGTGAAGTGTGCTGAGCTGAGGCACAGCCTTCTGCTGTAGTGCATGTTTTCCAAATTAAACAGAATTTTATTCTCATATTTTTTTTTTTGTCTCAGTGACTGTTGAAGTCTGTTTGCTTCTTTGCATGGTGTGTGAGGATCACATACTGCACTGACCCATCAGTGCATCTCTGGGCAGCACATTTTTGCCATAGTGGAACACAAAAGGATCTGTGTTTACTGGTTGTCCAGATACTGAACAAAGTAGAAATTAAAGATGTAAAGCATTTTCTACCTTAATTTGGTGGCGAAAGCAAGTCTAATGACAATATTTGCAGTTGTGGCTAAACATCCAGGCTGGATTAATCTGATTACTACTCGGTTCCATCCCTAGTGTCACTAAAGATATCCTGCCCATGCAGAGGAAGACTACCCAAATGACCTCAGGCAGGGAGAGGATGTGGTGCTTTGTTTCATTGTGGTGGTTCTGCTAGGACTAGGACTTCTCAGGAATATACCTCTAAGGCTGAACAGAGAGATGAGACTTGCTTCTGTGCTGGGACAGTCATCTCTAGCAATTCAAAAAACTAGCAGCAAAGACTTCAGGTCTAAATTGTCCTGATCTTTCCCAACATAACCCTGTGGGAAATTAATGTAATCTACATGGATGTTCACATAAAGCAGAGGCATCAAAACTAATGTTTTCTGCGCCCGCCACTCATAGAGCATTTTATGAATAATTTCCTTGAGTCCAGGCTTCATTGATTGGGGTTTTGAGACCAGCACCAGTAAAAGCTGTCACTGGTGTTGCATGTCTTTGTGCTCGCCTTTAAGGAAGTATCTCTTGTCATCCTGTTTCTGCAGTGCATGTTATGGCTGTAGAGTGTTGGCCTCCCAAAGAAATGTGCTTTTCTGTCAAGGAACCGCCCTCCAAAGCTGCTTTTCTCTTCAGCTTCTGAGCCGATGAAGTACTCCATTCTTTTAATAACTCCCAGGCCACTGGGATCATTTACTAGGGATCTTCCGTCTGTCACCAAAACAATAACATCACTTGACCCCCTCTTACTGATCTCAGAGGCCTCTTAAAAGTTATAAACAGCCAGTGTAAGACCTTTTTAGTAGTTGCAGTGATGGTAAGTGCTGTATTTGCTGTTGGTCACCATGACATGTTTCTCATCAGCTAGAAGGTTAAAGATGAGCATTTTGAGAGCATGCTGGGGAGGCTTCAGATAGATTCCTCACTCCTCGCTGTAATGCCACTTGGGAAGAGATTGGCATACTTGTAAATGTCTGCACATCCCATAATGTTGGATGACATTGCTGAACATAGGCAGCAGGATGTGGTTTTTCTTGCTTACTCAGTCTCCCTTCCCTTGGCCTCCCGTCTCTTTCCAAGAGCTCTTCTCAAAAAAGCTTGCTTTGGCTGGGAATCCATGTGATGCTATCTTGTGGTGCCTTGTAGGCAAGGGCAAAGACCAATTAATTGCCAGTTAAGGAGGAGACTTCAGTGGAAGTTTGTTTTTGCTGGATAGGGAGCATATTCCGTTCTGAACTTAATTGGAGATGCTACCTTTCCTTCATGGATGAGGATCATGGATAGTTGAGTATGCTGTCAGTTTAAGGTACTACCTGTTGGCCTGTGTAAATCTTCCCAAATCCTAGAAGCATGGTGGTGCTGGTTGCAGCTTATCTTTGTTACCTGTGATTCTTTTTCCCTTTTTTGACTTGATGACGTGGGGGGAGCCCAGAGGATAGGTTCCTTAGTCCTGTCAGTGATCGTATCTCGTCTTTGTGTTTGCCATCTCACACAGAAGCAGCTATGAACAAAACAATCTGATAGGACAGTAAAGGATAATTTGGATTGCTAAATCAAGTGTTGTTTTTCTGAACTCTAGGGAGAAACTGTTCAGGAACACAGAACATCTGCTGAAAAATGTGGTCAGAGAACTAAAGCAATAGGCACAGCACCTTGAGCGGGAAAAGCTTCCTACTGGAGTTTCTGATTCTGTGTAACTTGAGGGACCAACCTGCTTTTTAAGAGCTAACTACCCTGTGCCATTTAAATTGTGGATAATCTGAATTGTGTTTAAGAGAAGGGATTTGTTTTTACTTTTGAGTTTTGTGGATGGGCAGAAGCAAGGAAACAGGTTCGGTCTGCAGAAAAGCCCTGCAGCTTTGGTCTGGCAAATCTCTGATTTCCTAAACCTCTGTAGCACACAGGATAGTCTCTCAGGGATAGTCTCTCACGAAGGATATTCTCAGTATGGAGTTACTGTTTTACATCCTTGGAAATGTTAATAAGGAATAACAGAGATGACTATGCCAGAATAGAAGTGTTGATTCCATTGAAAGAACAATTTTAAGCATTAAGAAATAGCTTTTAAATTTGGGGAGCATAATGAATGTACAAGTTCACTTAAACTCAGGAGTGAGGAAGCCCAGTTACCTTTCCTTTGGTTTCCATAGATGAAAGAGAACTTTTTTCCTTGACTGTCCTTCAGGATTTTTTGACTGTGACAGAGTAAGTAAGGAATGCATTTAGTTACAAAGCAGTGTCCTATATACCAGCACAAAATGTATTCAGAGCCCTTTGAATTCTCTGCAGAAAACTGCAAGAGAGTCCCTTACAGAGGTGATTGAAAGCCACTGCACAGGAAATCAACTTCTCATCCTGTACATAAACATGAGCCAATTCTACTATATCTGGCTCTTGGAGCAGTGCGCACAGTAAATTGTTAACCCCATCACCTGACCTAACCATTTATCTTTGCTTCTCAGTATAGTTTTGGCAACTGCTGAGTAATGAAAGAAAAAGCATGGAATGCAGATAGCTGTAGGAAAAGAAAAAAACAACAAAACAACAAACCAGGGCGAAAACAACCTCCTGTCCCCCTTCTACCAAAAAAACCCCATCCCAGAAATGCAACCACCCCTCAGTTTCAAACAGCCCTTTAAAGCAGCAGGCAACAGGAGGAGATGAGAAGTTGCCTGATACTGTGGCAGGATCTTAAATATGGTTAGTGTAGAACAGAATTAACATCTCTGTAGAGTAACAGACATGTGAAGCATGGATTTTCAATCCTTCACACCTCTTGGTTGTGTTAGCACAAATAAATTAATAACTCCCCCGAACCTTTGCAGAACAAATAACCATAATGCCTTTCAGGTTTTGAAATGTAAGCTCTGTGTGTTTTTAATGCTAGTTGTTATACATGAAGCTTGGCTGAAATAGGTTATTCTGCTTATGGAGTATTGTTCCCATATGAGGATTCAAGCTATGTACTCACAGCTGCTGCTCTCCAACATGGACTCTCAGTTCCACTAAAATCAATAGTTGGCACAGCAGGGTACTGTTGTATGGTGTGTAAATAAATGGGTGTCATTGTGTATCACTTTTTTTTCCCCTTTTCCCCTTTCAGATTTAGATTTGCTCTTTTTCAGGCATACACCAGTGTGTGTTTGCAATGCAGGCAATTCGAAGCATAGCTGCTTAGGGAGAAAGAAGTTTTTCCCCCCTCCTTTTTATGCTTCCCAATAGGATTTTAAAATAAACAGCAATTGCATTAATTATATTAATTATCTCTTAACAATGTCGGGGGGAAAAAACCCCAAATAAAACAGAAACCCGTTTTGCAAGTGTCAGCTTTATGACAAAAAGGAATTCACAGTCCCCCAGCAGACAGCTATCTTGCATACCAAGATGCAGGAAAAGTGTCATAGTAAGTGTGTCTTAATTCTGTTGCAACAATTTATCTTCCCTCTTTCCTTAAGTCTTGCACCTATATTTGAAAATATGTGACAATTGTGGTTATGGGATGTAAGAGCTACAGATCTGCTTTTCAATAAACTGACTTTGAAGTTCTGTTTCATGCATTTTCTTTTTTATTCATGCATCTGGTCATATAGAGTGGTTTACTTTTTTTGGCTGCAGACTTGGCAGATACAAAATGCAGATGTTGTTCTTCTGACTTAAGCTGCTATTTTAAGCTTTTTGGCCAGCGGTTGGAAATTTTAGGTTCGGTTGTTTATTTGCTTATCATCAAAGTGGTTTTTGTCATATAATTCATATATGAGTATTAGCTTTCTGTGTTTACTTTCAGAGTTTGAGATTAAGAGTATGGTCTTTTTTTCCTCCTTTACTTTTTTTAAACCAGCGTGCTCTTTTGATTAATAATACAGTAGAATATGTTATGCTTCAGAGAGCTTTTATTTGCAAGGGAAAAAAAAAACCTCAAAAAAAAAAACCCAACCAAAAACCAGCCCAACCTTCACATTGTGCTGCAATGCTTTCCCTTTAAGAAAACCATATCTCTCTCCAGATGCCTGCATCTCTTTGATACAAAAGGGTACACTAAGTTCCATCTATAAACAGAATCCACTAATTAAGAGTAATTGCTTCGGAGATTGGTACAGACTATTCAGCATCAGATGCATGTTCCTCTCAGATATCCATTAGCCTCTAATAAGATAATGCAGATGTGCCAGTCTGTTTCCTGTTTCCTTCTATTGTACCTTTATTGCCGTATATGGACCAATGGGATGGGCTGAACAATAAGTGGATGTCCTTTTGCTCCCAGAGCCCTTCTCAAAGGAATGTTTGTTATTAGATTGCTTTTTCTGTTTAGTTTCACATCACTATGCTAATAAAGGAAACATAACACTCCAAAGGCTTTTTTTTTTTTTTTTTTT
>VWZV01011460.1:1175942-1259497 GCA_013397155.1 Irena cyanogastra
TTTTTTTTACTTCTGCCACGGTAACTAGTTTATTGTTTAATTAAATCTCGTTGGATAGCCATGAAAACAAAAATGCAACATCTCACAGTCAGTGAGAACTGGTGCAGAACGGAGTACAGTCTCTTTATGAAATAAAAGTTTCCATGCATTTTTAAGAGTTTAAAGGCAGTGTGGTTATCGTGTTACTGGATCTGACTGATTTACACTTGAGTCGTGCTAAATCTGCTGAATTATTCAGTACTGCTGAATGCAACACCATCAGCCAGCATAATAGAAAGCATATGCATAATCAGGGATTTCAATACAAACTATACATTAAATACAGTAAGGGTTCTCAAAACTTGACTTGTTTTGAAAACAGCACTAGAATATGTTTTGAAGCCAGCTAATAAATAAGAACTCCACCAATTCTGTCCCTTGGGAAGACAGGTAATATATTGTTGAAAGGTTTTATATGCAAAATTTCTCTGAAATTGTTTTTGTTGCTCTGAGAAGAGCAACTTGCCTCTCCTGTCTTACTGCCCAGGCTGCCCTCCCAGTCCAGAGGTTCCTGTTTTAGCCTAAGATTTAAGGGAGGGGCGGGGGGTTTGGCATTGGCAGGAAAATGGGAAATGAACTTAGAAGAGACTTCCTCTGTGACCCTGGAAACTTCGAGGACAGCAGTGCTGCAGACAGAGGGCTTGGAGAAGCAAATTCCCAAGTGCCCGGCTCTGTGCAGAACATGTCCTCATGTTGGGGTGCCTCTCCTGCATTCCTGGTTTTGTCCCCCAGTTGTAAAGGAAGAGCAGCAGCAGTTTGCTGTGGCAGAAAGCTGTAGGGATGGCAGATTTAGCTTAAAAGTTTTCTGGATGCTACATCATGGATATCTTAAAATGACTGCTGAATTTCAAACATTACCATAGGTAGGGCAGAACTCCCCACTGACCTTTCAGAAGTAAGGGAAGAAAAATAAGACAAAAATCCTGCTTTACTTGCAAAGCTGACAGCTGAATTCCCTGCTATGGCTAGTGAGAGGGGAGGAAGAGGAATGTGGAATTGGGGTGTTGTTGGCAAAAGGGAGGACAGAGTGTAACCTTCCTGCTGACACAGAACAATTGGCCAAGCCTCCTGCCTTGGCTTCTTGCCTGCCCAGCTGTTGATGTGCATCAAAGTCACCTGTAACAGCAAAGGGATTTTAGGAATTCAGATAAATCTTACACAAGTGAAAAATTCAGAAGGATGAGTTATGGTACAGTAATACCAAATATTGTTACCAAATGGAAGCTAAATAGCAATATAATGAATGAGGCTCAATATATTTAATATATTTTAGGAGAACTGACAGATGTCTGAAGAGCAAAGCTGTTTTCTGTAGTCAAGCCTGTGCAAAATGCATGGGAAATAAGGAGACAGTAAGAAAAGTTGGGTTACTGTTTTTCCAGTAAAATTTGAAGCTTATATGTGAAAATTTGTAGCTTTAAATTTGTGCTCAGCTGCACAAATGCTGAGAAGAAATATGGAAGAGGCAGATACAACTGCTGCATTAACTGCAGCTGATAAATATTCTGCTCTTCACTGGAGCTACTGTAGCCTCCTTCCCCTGTGGCCATCTGCTTTATCACTGAAGTCAAGTCAATAAAAGACCTGTAAAAACCAAAAAGGAGGAGGCATATGTTATGTCAAAGAAAAGTCATTGGCCGCTGTTCAATGCAAAGTAGTGCACAGTGTGATCATCTCTTGGTGAACATTCAAAGGAACTTTTCTGTATGATCCTTTTCCATACTGCTTGTACTAAGGGCCTTGTACTCATGAGCAGTCACTAAGGAGAAGTCTATGGAAAAGGATTTTCATTGTATGCTGAGGAGATCCTCTGAAGTCCCTTGGTCACAGCCATTTTCTAAAAATTTTGCCTTCTGCCTCCAGGGCAGAAATCCATGCTGTTGCATTACATAAACGAGTGGTCATCCACCATCAAGGTGACTCTACAGTCAGTTTGGTTTGCTCCTTCTTGGTTAGTCCTCAGCTATGATAGCTGGCTGACCCAGTTAAGGTAAGCTCATCAGCTGTGGGGTATTTATCATAGTAAGTGACAACAAAGGAAAATCTCCTTCACAAAGCTGACACCCATACAGTGTTTTGAGATACGGTACAGGTTTAGGTAGGCAAAAGAGATGTTTTCACCTTGGAATCACATGCAGCCTAGACATCTGTGGCTGATGTCCAGTGCTAGGTCCTTATCAGTCAGTTCAGGGAAGTGAATGTGCCCATCTGGTGATACATTAATGAAATGTGTCATGAGAGTTGTGCCATGGAACTGGTGTGAATGGGAAAGCTGATTGTTGGGTTTGCTGTTCTGCAGCAGTTTCTACTTTGGGATGTCCTCTGCTGTGCAGTGATGAAGGTGATGGGTCTGTAATCTCTGTTAGCAGAGCTGATGAAGTTCCTTGGCAACCACAGAACACGAGTGGCATTTGCTTCTTTACAAGAAGCTGGAGTTGCTGCTATGTAGTTATCTGCCTACAATTTGCTCCTTGACCGTCTCATAGATGTTCAGCCATGTGAACGACCGAGTGCTCCCAAGGGACTCCTCATTTAGAGTCAAATTATACACTGTTTAAACTACCATGACTTTTACATTGTCTTCTCTCTCTGCCTATGGAAAGTAAATTTCTGAAGAACTCTGAAGAGGAGCAAGTTCTGAAGGCTTAGCTCCAGCACAGCTATCTGCAGGAAATTTCTGGCCACGAGTGGTGAAAGGAAGGTGATTTTTTGAGTAAGGCAAGAAAAACCTACCTTCATGTAGTAATTTCAGTTTATAATTACATCTCATGTAAAATTATAAACATGCAAAACTATAGGATTCTAACCTAGTTTTGGCACTGTTAAATATATGTTTTTGTATACTGAGAAGCTATAACACTGCTGTGTTCTGTCATCACCAGCTCCATCACAGATCATATTCCTTCAGTGATGAAGAACTGACCAAAGAGTTTTCCTGAGTGCCTTTTCCCCTCTCTGTCCTGAAGAAGTTGCTTTTTTCTGAATACTTTTCACTTAAATGTGCAAATATATCTGATGTGGTTCTGGGAATGTTTTTAAGTCATGATGAGCTCTGCATTTTTCTGGCTAATAGAAATATAGTTGAAGGTATTAAATAATTTTATAAGAAGAAATTTGTTTCCAAAGCCCTACATCATTTAAAAATAGATGACCTTGTTCTGTGTTTAATTTAATGCACACATTTTTAGGGCTGGTATTCATCAGCATCCCCCTCCTGTTCTTTTTTTTGCAAACACTTAGAAGTGTGGTATTTTTGCCGGCTTTTGTGGAATTGCTTTATAAAACATTGCATGTTCCTTTGATACTTGACTTTCCTTGTCTCTTAAGCTTCGTGAAGCCTTAGCTAGGTAAAACAGGCACCAGCGATGGTTCATCTCATTTTGTGCTGTTATTGAGTCAATGTTTTTTAGCTGCTGGGGCTCCCTCAAAAGATCTGCCTGGTTTCACTGGTCTCCAGGCATGTGGTCCTTGAGCTCAGCTTGGCCAGCAGCTCTGCCTTCGCTTGGTGCATCCCCTGCTTACAGCCTCATCTCTGCATACGTTTGCATCCATTAGCATTAAAGGCATTTTGTGCATAATTTACACAGTTATCAAATACTTACAAGCTACATTTCAGTTATCCCCAAGCAGGCTGCACTCAGCAGAAGCCGCTGTCTGACAACATGCACAGCTGGTAACCTTTGCTGGTATTCCACACAGAGCAGAAACACTCCGCTGCTCTCTGACAGGCAAACATATGCATCCGAGTTGGGTTTTTTTCTTTTTTCTCCTTGCTCGTTTGAATTCTTTCCGACAACTGGTGCGCTGAGTAGCAGCAGTGATAGTCAGTATTGCGCTGTCACAGTTTTCCTCCTCTGGCGGCACTTTTGCTTTGTGACCTTGACACATCATTTCACCGCGCCTTTATTTTCCCACCCAAAAATCCTCTTGCCTTTGGTTTCAGGCTATAATTTCAAAGAATTACAGATAAAAGTGCTATATAGCGGTGGATGTGGTTACTGATCACTGACTGTGGCAGACAAAAGAGTGTAGTACATTGTCTCAGCAAACAAAGCTGTAGTCAGCCGTGGACTGCCTTACTTTTGGGTGGCTGAGTTCGCTCTGTGGCTCCTACTGTCTTCCTTCTACAGTATGTGTTGGAGGAGATGAGTAAACTCCTCATGCAGGATGAGCACAGGAGCTGGCTGCAGCACTCACTGAATTTCACCTGGAGCACTGCATGAGTAGCTACAGGAGCAGTGTTTGCAATATGGAAGTGGTTGCAGCCTTCTCTCAAGACACCAGTAGCACTTACTGCTGGTGCTGGTTGATTCAGAGACCACCAGCCATTTGCTGTATGTAGACTTGAACTGCTATGGCAGCAGCAAATTTCATGGCAGTATCACAATATTCCTGTTCTCAGCCTGAGGCTTTTGGTACAGAGCTTGAAAAAATGAGGACCCCTTGAAAGGTGGCAGCTGTTTGGGTGAAACACTGAGGAAGGTGTGTGGAGGAGCTCTGGATGACTTTGAAGATGGTAGTCATGAGAGCAAGCAAGTTCCCCAGTAGAGCATAGGAGCAGTGTATTGCAGTGTTTTGACTCATGTCACTCACTCACCCAGATCATAAAGTAATGGGTGCTTGTTTGTTTGGGCAGTTCCACCTACCCCTTAAAAAAAAAAAAACAAACAAAAAACCATTAGTGAGGTGTCTCCTAAGGGATAATAAACTAACTATTCTTTGTGAAGACAGTCATTATTAAAGCAGTTGCTGCTTTGACAGCCCAACCCAAAATTGTCCTCAGACGCATGCCTCAGTTCCCTGCCTGAGCCATGGCACTGAAGGGAGTTGAGAGCCTCAGTGCCAATCCTTCTGTAGCTTTTAGGGGGACACTGAAAGCTTTCATACACAGGGAAATTTTTCAGAAGTAGATTATTTTTCTCCCCCAGCATCAGTATTTCAGGTAATTATTGATGGACTGGTTTCAAATCTGGCAGTTTGCACAACAAGGCTGTGTCACACCAGAAATAGCTTTTGGTGTTGCACATCGTGCAGGGAAATCAACTTAATGGGTGTTCTGCTGTTAGCTTCAGTAATAGGGTGAGAGTTTTACATGAAGTGACCTCATGGGATACTGATAAATAAATTGCAACTTAACGAAAATAACAATGAGAAAAAAAGGTTCTTCTATGTGCATATTTAAAAACTATGTATATTTTAATCAATATATTCTTTTCTTCCCTCAGACTGTGTCAGTGTGCATCAGTAGAGAGCAGCTGTGCTCCCAGAGAAACATTTGTATAAGCAACTGAACTGCACCGTGATACGAGAGTAAGAAGATTTCCTATCCACAGTCTGCAGCGCAAGGATGTCCTAGAAGAGAGAACAGTAGGAAGCAGTGATGAGATGTAGGATGGACCTGATATAGTGAATTATCTTTTCATCATCACGCAATCCAGCTTAAGCTGTATCTTCAGGCTCGACAGCCCTCGTCATTCGTAATTTGAGGTATCTGATTTGCTGGCCTGGAGTGATGCAGCGTAACATCCGTCCACTGTGAGGTGTGAACATGACCACCAGTAGCCGCACATGTCCGGTACCGGCCGTGAATGGACATATGACTCACTATCCAGCAGCACCATACCCCTTACTTTTTCCTCCAGTCATTGGTGGACTGTCACTACCTTCCCTCCATGGACTCCAGAGTCACCCACCAACTAGTGGATGCAGCACCCCATCACCTGCAAGTAAGTGCATGGTATTAATATCTTTTATTGACCAGCTCTCCTCTAATAAAGACTGATTGTGTTCATTCTGAAATTATGTCAAGAGTGGTTGCAGTTGTCCATCTATGATGTATTTTTCTTGGGCAAAGAGCGTGCATTTGTTTTGAAATACTATTTTCACTTCCCCTTGTTTTTTTAAAAATAAACAGGCAACTGTATGGCATGCCAAAGCTATGGAAACCAAGAGTGACAAAACCTGCTATGCATTTTGGTATATCCTGCATTATTGTATTAGCTGCAGAATCCAGTGTTGCTTTTAAAGAAAAATTGACCCTTTTGTAATCATGAATGGTGATGATTTCTCAGTATAGAATTCTCTGAAGTTACGCAGTTGTTAAAACTGCTTTAGTTTCCTTCCATAAGTAACTGTTTTCTTCATGTGCAGCTTCTGAAGAGCAGCCTAGTGGACAGCTGGTATCTGTGAGCTGCCTGTGGCTGCAAAATAAGCCCTTGAGTCTGTGGTTGAGTTTCTGTTGTGGTTTAACCCCAGATAGCAACCAACTATTGCACAGCTGCTGTCTCGTATCTCCTTTCCCCCATAGTGGGATGAGGAAGAGTATTGAGGAGGGAAAAGAGGTAAAGCCCATAGTTTGAGATAAGAACAACTTAATATTGAATATATATACATTTATTATATATACTTATTATATTTATATATTTCATATATACACATATATACATATATATATATATGTAATATAAATATAATTATAATCTGTCACCATCTGCTGACAGATGCCCAGCCGGTTCACAAGCAGCCATCGGCAACTCCTGGCCACCTCCCTCCCCTTTATACTGAGGATGTCATTTTCCCTCATGGAATATCCCTTGGGCCTGTTTGGGTCAGCTGTCCTGGCTGTGCTCCCTCCCAGCTCCTTGTGCACCTCCTCACTGTTAGAGCATGGAAATCTGAGAAGCCCTTGACTTAGAGTAAACACTACTTGACACAGTGATGCTTTAGTTGTTGCTATCAACATTATTCTCATACTCGGTACCAAAACCACAGCACTCTACCTGCTTCTAGGAAGAAAATTAACTCTCCCAGCTGAAACTAGGAGAGTTCTACATGCATGAATGCTGAGTATATTAGCTGAGCAAAGCTTTTTCTTTGCCTTATGACAAGCATGCTTTCTGCTTTATCTTAGTTTTATATGTGTTTAAGTGGCTCCAAACAAAGCTGTCCCAGGTATAAACTTCTAAGTAGGGTCACTTAGACAAGATACATCTCTGGAGGTCTTTGGAGTGAGTGACTGATGTATTTATCACCCAGGAAACCCAGATATATACAGATATCTTTGCAGATCAGTTTGTTGTTGAAGATGTTTGTCTAAATACATTACTGTGACTGTTGGATATGAGAAGTCTTGACTAAACAGCACATGCGTGGAACAATGCACTTTGTACTAAAGGAAAAGGAGATTTGTTATAGCAGTTTCCCTGATGGCATCTTTCAACAGAAATCTCACAAAGTTTCAGCTCCAAACTTAAATGGGAAATCACAGTGATGACAGTACTTCTGAANCTTGAGTCTGTGGTTGAGTTTCTGTTGTGGTTTAACCCCAGATAGCAACCAACTATTGCACAGCTGCTGTCTCGTATCTCCTTTCCCCCATAGTGGGATGAGGAAGAGTATTGAGGAGGGAAAAGAGGTAAAGCCCATAGTTTGAGATAAGAACAACTTAATATTGAATATATATACATTTATTATATATACTTATTATATTTATATATTTCATATATACACATATATACATATATATATATATGTAATATAAATATAATTATAATCTGTCACCATCTGCTGACAGATGCCCAGCCGGTTCACAAGCAGCCATCGGCAACTCCTGGCCACCTCCCTCCCCTTTATACTGAGGATGTCATTTTCCCTCATGGAATATCCCTTGGGCCTGTTTGGGTCAGCTGTCCTGGCTGTGCTCCCTCCCAGCTCCTTGTGCACCTCCTCACTGTTAGAGCATGGAAATCTGAGAAGCCCTTGACTTAGAGTAAACACTACTTGACACAGTGATGCTTTAGTTGTTGCTATCAACATTATTCTCATACTCGGTACCAAAACCACAGCACTCTACCTGCTTCTAGGAAGAAAATTAACTCTCCCAGCTGAAACTAGGAGAGTTCTACATGCATGAATGCTGAGTATATTAGCTGAGCAAAGCTTTTTCTTTGCCTTATGACAAGCATGCTTTCTGCTTTATCTTAGTTTTATATGTGTTTAAGTGGCTCCAAACAAAGCTGTCCCAGGTATAAACTTCTAAGTAGGGTCACTTAGACAAGATACATCTCTGGAGGTCTTTGGAGTGAGTGACTGATGTATTTATCACCCAGGAAACCCAGATATATACAGATATCTTTGCAGATCAGTTTGTTGTTGAAGATGTTTGTCTAAATACATTACTGTGACTGTTGGATATGAGAAGTCTTGACTAAACAGCACATGCGTGGAACAATGCACTTTCTACTAAAGGAAAAGGAGATTTGTTATAGCAGTTTCCCTGATGGCATCTTTCAACAGAAATCTCACAAAGTTTCAGCTCCAAACTTAAATGGGAAATCACAGTGATGACAGTACTTCTGAAGAGTGAAAGTTGCAGGATTTGTGCTGCTTGATACTAATTCTGGCTTCGTATCTCACACACACATACTGGAATGCTGGGCAGTCTTGAAGTAAATTAATTTGGGTTTTGGGTTTGGGTTTGGGTTTTTTTTCTTCTTTTTGTTTTTGTTTTTCTTCCCATTTGTGTGGACAGTTTTCATCCAGTCACATATGCAAAGAATATTGTATCAGGTTTTTATTTACCCTGTTCTGTTGCAGGGTGTTTGTCTTTATTGGAGATGAAAAACGAAACAGTCAGGAGGTCTACAAGTAACTTCAATTTTCCAATCCTATCAGAAAATATCCTGGTTGATTATCAGATTACCATCCTGAATTTATCCCGCATTACTTCAGGAGTACTCACCTGTTGAAGAAATAGTTTTATTAGTAAATGGGAACATTTTCTGAGGCATAGATTGGTAAATACCAAAATTATATGATCAGCAATGTAGAGTTTTTCTTTTCTGTGAATTATTCCTGTGTAATTAAGACTGTGTTGCTGATGCATTATTAATGATTAACAAACCAGTCAGTGCTCAGCCTCTCAGAAAAGTGCAGCTTAGTATGAATTTCTGTCAATATGCAAAATAAGTGGATACTTCTAAATCTTGGAGTTTGTGTCTTTATGCCATGGTCCCAGCATTTTCAGGTCAGTATTTTTGTGGAGGTGCTTTGCAGCACTGGCTCTCTGTGACTGAGCACAAAAACCTGGCAGCTGTTGTGCATAGCTCAAGGCAATAGTGTTTGCAAATACCAACTAAAACTGGCAAGATAGGAAGGAAGATGACTTGAATGAGAATTTTTTTTGAGACATAGTCCACTGCAGGATGATTCTTCTGGTTTGTACTACTCTGTTTTCATACCTGTACTGTCAACATTCTGTAGACTTCTGATTCTGGAACTTGAGGTTTATATTGCTGCATTTATAGAGACAAGTTCTTGGAAGCATGCAGGCTGAGCTTTGGGTTGTATTTCAGGATTCTGTTATCCATTGTAGGTTTTGTTTGTTTATTTGTTTGTTTTCCCAATGAAGCCACCCATAGACTGAAGTCAGTATGATTGATGGTCGCTATTAAAGTTAGAATTTATACTGTGCTGTGGAATAATATGGAACTCTCTTGCAAAGACCGGAAAAAATTAAAGGTTGGCCAAGCCAGTGCTCTTTACGTGCTTGAAGCTATTGTACTGTTTAACTTCCAGATTCTTTTCATTCGTGTAAAATCCAACAGAAATTATTTTACGTAACAGGAATGTTATAAAGATCTCTTTAATCTTTATAAAACAATGCTTTTCAACAGCTTTTGTTTAAAGTTAGTGCCATTTGAGCTTTTGTATTAGTGTGTTATTTTGTTCTGCCTTGGTTGTAGACTTTCAATGATGGCAGAATAACCTTGTATCAAGTTGCATTAAGTTATGGGGCAGGTATCTCCAGTCCCCTGAAACAGACAGCAGTACATCTTAGATACATGAATTGTGTGAGCACAGGGGGCTTGCCATAAATGCTCAGGGTGGAGTGATTTAGTTTCATTGATGTAAGTAATGCTGTGACCTGTGACTCGGCTTCTGTTTTTATACCGAGATACATAGTGCAAAATAGTTAATGATTGGAGGTCTGGTCGCAGTGCTGGGGAGGTCAGAGGATGAAAAACCCACTTTTACGAGCGCATGAACGACGCATTAGCACCGAACTAGGCCACGGTGGAGAGGATCGTTACTTTTGTGAAGTCCGATTGATGTACCTACCGCCGCGTTATCCCGTGGAGCACAGAGCAGACATCTTCTCTGGTGACATCAGGCGGCACGCAGGCTTCCCTGGCCACGTTAATGAGTGAGGAGTTTCTTCTACACAGCAGAGATGGTTTCGGGAGGTTACTGCTTAACTCATTTAGAAATGGTGAGAGAAGGCAAAACTGGAGGCGTTCCTGTGCTTTTTGGGTCGTGTACCAGCCTGTCATAGACCAAGAGGTTTTGGTTCTTTACCAGACTCGAAGCAGCTATGGGAAATGGGCAAATGTCTTGCAGAGCCTGACATTTTTGCAATAGGAAAATCATAGAATGGTTGGGAAATATTTTGAGGAGGAATAAATAAATAAGGGCAGATATTGTTACTTGATGTTTGTTTAAAGTAAAAACACCTTAGGTTCAGGTGAGTAGCAGTCACACACACAATTCTTGTTTCTGAGTGGCATCACTCTCCATCAGTCGTAGGAGAAGGGTGAGGACCTAATCAGTCCTGGAAGAAGGTCATGAGACCTTATGCTGCTGCCAGAGGTCAGCAGGGCCACTGTCACAATGTGAGGATACCAGCTTTAGAAGAGTTTACCTTCTTTATAAAACATCTGTCGTGTGGTTCTAACAATACATTTTAATTTCTGGAAAAAGATTAGTTATAAAAATTAGTCTTACAAAAAACCCCAAACTCCAAGAAAACACGCCTAACTAAGAGAATCACCCCCTGAAATCTGAGAAGGAAGGTTATGTAAAAGCCCCACAGATCATTGTAGTACAATGGAGTTGAAAGCTGGTGAGGAAAGTGCTACCTTTATGTTGTGGCTGATGGAACTGCAAGGCACACAGTGATGTTGCAGTTTCAAAAGCAAATATTAGTGTGGGGAAGTTGAAGCCCTGCTGGTTGTTTGTGGAGTATTTTTGCAAGACTGGTTCCTGTAACATAACTTCACCAGAATGAGTTTTACAGAGTTAGTTTAACATGGCTAAATACCACTACATAACAAAGCCCAGTTGGTGTGAGCTGGAGGAAAAAGCTTAATCTGAGCTAATGCTGTGATGAAAGGAATCCCTGAGTGTATCCTAGACCAAATTAAAAAAGGGTCTGGACAATAACCACAGTGGGAGCCACTAAATAATAAAACACTTTGTTTGGCAGTTGTTCCCTTTCTGCTTGGATTGAGCATCTGCTTGAACGAGGTGATTTGTGTAGCCCATTGCATTTGGTGGGAGCACCCCCATATTCTACCTCTGACCCCCACCCCACATTTTGGTCCCCAGGCTGCCAACATGAGCCTTCGTATCCTTGATATCCCCCCTTCCATTTATTGCAAGGGAGGAATAGGAGTAGTTTGATAAGGGGCTGGGAAGAGCAGTCAGTCTGATACAAGAATGTCCTGGAATTTATATAAACTCAGTAAGGTTGCTTCATCCACATAGCTTGGAAAAAAGTAATCTGAATGTGTTATTTAGAGGACTGTTGGGATGCCATGGAGAAAATTCCATATTAAGGTCACTCGTATTTTAGCCAAGCTTTTCCATTCTTTTCTGTCTGGGGTGCTTTAAAAGTGTATTGTAAAGAATAAAAGACTATGTTCTGTTTTTTTGTAAGTCTTCGAAATCTGAGAAAATGTATGGAAAATAAGATCATCTGAGGAATTCAAAGAGGTAGACAAGGAAGCACCTACAACATTATTTCTGGTTGTGCTATGTAAATACTAATGATTTTATTTATTAGTCACTATTACATATCAGGCTTTTCAGATGTGCTCAGGACAGGCAGATTGTTGTTTTGGGCATTGTCTTCTGCTGGAATTGTTTTTCCTTCCATTAGTGCAATTACTTGCTACTTGAACTTCATCTTAAAGATTGCTTTCTTTTTCTTTTTTTTCCCCCTCCCTGGGAAATGGATTTTCCACTGGTATCATTAAAAAAGTACAGTTAAATCCAGTGTAACTGGTATAGTACTGTGAGATATTTTTGCCAGCCCCACCCGTTGCAGGAATTCATTTACTTTTCCAGTCCTGTTGTTAATCATTATATTGACACAGAAAGTCCTCCCAAAAGCACTCTTTGGCAGATTGCATTAAATATGAATAGCAGATATTCATTACGATGTGTTGCCCCCAAGAGAACTCTAAACTATCTGCACTACTCATGAACAGGCAAATACACTAATTCTCCAGCTATTCAAATTATTTTCAAATAGTTTAGTGTGTCTCTAATAAAAACAAGAATGTCTCTGTTTCCCTTAATTACTCAGAAGGTCAAGGACTCCCACATCTCACTTTACTTCACAGAATGGGGAATATTCCTGTTGGAGATTGGAGTGTGGTTAGTACATGATGGATTTTCTTCCATTGGCATAGTTACTGAGGCAAGTGCTATCTGTAATGGACTGAAAAAACCCTCCTCATCACTCTTTGACATTCTGGAATTATCTAAAATAGTATTATAATAGTTATATTGAATTAGGAAAAAAATACATGAATCAACCTTGTTTGATTCTGTTGTTTGAGTGTTTTCCACAGCATCTAATCTTATCGTAGCTGCCTCCCTTTTTTCCAGTCCTGTCTCCCTGGGAAAGCATGCTGTGTGGTCATTTACATGTATCTGCAGCTAACAGATGACTTTCAATGTACCTGCTCAGTGCATGTGCTGTCTGTCGTTATTGGAAAGACAGAACATGTGTTTGCATTCAGAAAGAGGGGGGCTAAACAGAACATGCATCTCAGATTTCTTAGCCACAGCCAATGTTGCCTCATGCTGTCAAGTCTGAGGAGCAATGTCCAGATTGTCCCTGCAGATATCACTCTTGACCCTGGAAACCATCATTTCTTTTCAGTTCTTCCTTTGTGTTATGTTGTGGATTTTTTCCTGTTGGAGCTCTTTGTGCAGCTTGAAACCATCCACGCTTTGATTATTGAAACTATGTTACATTGTCATTTTCGGATTCTAGTTGATCTGAAACTATCAAAAAGTCAAACTTGCTTTTTCATGTTAGAGCTTCTTTTTCAGTATTGCCACTTTCAAATAAACCAGAAGCTCCTCTCTATTCAGTGCAGCTGGTGACTCCTGCCTCACCACTGCCCTGCCAGGGTGGGTCCTCAGCACCCTGTGGATGCAGCCCACTTCAGATTTTAGTGGGCAGTATGCTCATCTGCGAGAAATCAGTCTGGGTGTGTATGGACAGGAATTTGCTTTCTGGGAGGAAGCCAAATTTAGAAATTTTCTGCTCTGGCAGGGAAAGCATGTGGTGCAATACTGGCATGTGCTCCGTAAGGGCTCTGTGCACCCCTCGTAGACGTGCCGTAGTCTGAAGGAGCCTGGCCTTTGGAAGTCAAATAGCTGTCAGAGAATTGCTCCTTCCCTCCTTATGGGCCCCAAAGCAGGGAAATTCCCCAACAAAATGCCTTCTACCTAAGGCTGGAAATATGGTTCTGCAGAGTATTGCAAATGACCTTCTCCTCTGCTCTGGCTCAACAAAAATAGCACCCAGTAGCTCCCCGTATTGGGGATGTCAGGAATGAAGAATGAAGGGCTTGTTGTAGCTCCCCATTGTTGGTTCATTCAGGATGACTCCTCTGTTGCCCCTCCACCTAGTGATGGTGCGTTTGGTGTCTGTTCCTCCATCCATGTTCAAAAGGAATGTAATGCCAGGCTTTGGGTTTGGCAAGGTGGAAGCACCCAGAGTTATTTCAATGTCTGATGTGTTTCCAATCAAATCGATCAGTGCAATCTTCTGAAATTGCTAGTAGTGTGATAGTTCATGATACTAAAAGTCCACATAAGCTTTTGATTTGCCATCTTTCTTTCTGAAGGTGTATGCTTAGCAGCTAATCATGTCATTTTAGCAATGTGGAGAGTTTCCATTCAGTCATGTTGCCGTGTCCAAAAGGCAGGTCACTGTGTGGATTGGGGGGGATTTTGTAAATACTTGGTGGTTTTTTGTGAACTCAAATGGGCCTTTTATTTTGCCTCAGTGCTGGCCTTGGTAAGACTTTCCTCCTTTAGTCTACCTGAATTGTGAGTTTGTGTTTGCTATGATTTTAGCAATATGTGGTGTTTAATTGGGAAGTCTTATTTAAGATTCGGACAGGGACAGATTTTTCTTTAGGACAGATCAATTTATGGTTTTCCTCAGGTAGAATATCTTCCCCTTTTGCCTATTTAGGGAATATGGGGAACAAATTTTGTTATGTGGACTTTTCAGCTGTATCAATGACAACATGTTTCCCATTTAAAATGATAAATACCCACCCTATCTGATGAGCCCTGAAAGGGCAGGGAATCCTTTTTCCCTTCCTTTGTCCTTCAGCGCTCCGTTTCCTTTCTTACTGCCCAGAATAGGCCTACATCAGTAATATTCATAAATGATTTACAAAAGTAATTCCTGTGTAATAGCTTGGGACGTCAAGATTTTATGATGCTGCCAGATGTGCTATCAAACAAAATTATCTGGTTCAAAAAACTTGTGATAAATCTAGTCAGGGGAAATTCCCCAAGGCAGACTCACCCTCTACAAAAGTAGCTATATCTCATAAAATTGTTAGATTTGCCTTTACCACATGTTTGAAATCAGACTTAAAGCAGCAATTTTATTCATGTCAAAACTTAGGTTTGGTATAAACTAACAAACAGGAAGGACTGGCCTTAAGTAACAGAAAACTCTTTTCCTTTCAAAACACCACGCACACTCAGAGGAAATGAGTGAGTAAATATCAGAAATATTCAGAAAACCAGAACCTGCATCCCTAAGATACTCAACTGTTTTGTCTAGATAATGCATTTTTAGAAAGCAGTCATACCCTAAATATAGTGGGTCTTACCAGGGTTGGGCTGCTGAGTTCCCAGTGGCTGTTTCTGAGTACCCTGAGGTTGTATAGTGAGCAACATGCCCAGCATCTTCCCTGTGTGTTTGATTCTTCATGGTCTGAGTCAGGGAAAGTGTGTTGGTAGCAAGGTGTGTGTTTTGGCTGAGAGTTCAGGTTTTGAAGGAAGGGAAGTGCTGGAGAGGCACTGGAAGTCCCTGTGTGGCCATGCCTCCACATTGGGGAAGGCTGGACAAAGGCAATGTGCCCTTGGCTTAGCTCCACAATTTTTTGGTGGCCCTTACTTCTCAGGAAAGCCCACGAGGATGTTTAGGTGCCTACAAAAACAAACTTCATAGGTATAAGTACTTCAGTTATGCCACAGGAGCAAAAGATTTTTAAGCATGATTTTCATCCCATAGTTCAAGATGTTTGGGAGAGAAAGTCATGACTGGCTGCTGGGAGTGTCTGGGGCAGAAATGCTGAGTTCAGGTGATGGAAGAGTTTGATTCAGCATTTCTTAGGAGGCTTGAGCAGAAGAAGAGAAGCAGGTCTGGAGGCTTGTGATGTGCCATGTCTCCAGGGAATGCGCTTCTGCTTTCAGAGAACTCTGAGATATCCATGGGCTCGGCATGCCATTAGATAACACACTTGCTTACAGCTTTAGTTAAGATGGAAGTCAGGTAATTCATGCACTTAATAGGTGTGGACCTCCAGGGAGAGCTTTGTCTTTGCTATTTTTCGCTGCTGAAGGCCAGTCGAATTTGATTTAACCTCAGCATTAGCTTTCTTGAACTTCATATGTTTCAATCTGAGACTTGCACTAAGGCTGATACTCAACTTCTTTTAAGAAATGTGAACTGCAAGAAATTAAGATGGGCAGAAAAAAATCCCAGAAATACTGTGGAAAACTCAGAAAAATACTTACCTCATCCTTTTAGGATGGATTTCCTCATCCTTTCTATGGGTGGATTCAGACTCCAGCATGACTGCACAGCTCCTGCAAGTGCTGTGAAGACTCTGCCTGTGGTCACAACTGGAGATATTTTTTTCCTGTGTGTGTGTAAAAATTATGTAGTTGATTCTTAGAAACTGAGGCCTGGATCTCTCAGCTAGAGCAGTAAGAGCAGATTGCATTCACTCCTTAAATTTAAGACCTAAGATGCTTTTCAAAAGCTGGCTTTTACTAAAGATGTATTTTGATATTTACAGTAATGTGGGGAATATAATTTCTGAGATAACAGGAGGGAGGCAAAATGTAGGCTTATGCAGTTCTCATTTCTCAAAGTTTGAAAGTTTTCAGGTGTATTCCAAGGCTTCATAACACAACATACCTAACTAGAACCTTTTACAACCTATGATGTTCTTTCCAGTCAATTTTTTAAAATACCTGATAGTTAGTTTCAATGAAGGAAATGCCAAAAGTCCTTTAAATACAGCTGTAATAGCATCACTTTTTCCTCTCTGTATTTAAAAATAAGAAGAAAGAAATTCTTTACCAGTATTGAATACTTCAGGGAAGAAAGGTGGTGTCCTAAGGCTGCTCTGTGCAGCCTGCAGCTGTTACCAGAGATTCTGCCCAAAAACCTCTGGGCTCTAGCAAACTCTGCAACTGTATTTGACGGAGAAAAAACTTGGCTCCCTTTTAAGATTGAAACATCCAAGCCAACAGCTGGAGTGCTGTCCTCACAATCAGGTTCCTGTCAGTGGAAAATGCAGCGCAATTTCCTGTGCACTCTGATTTCAGCAGGGTACCATGGCCACTGTGCAGTGCAGCATCTGACAGGGGCAACAGCTACCCTTCTACAGCAGAGCCAGTGGAGAGCCCCATTCTTTCTATCCTTCTTCCCTTCCTATCCTCATTCCTTCCAGCCGCTGAGTGATGCTTGTTGGAGGGTAATGATCCTGGAGAGAGATGCACAAACGTTGGTCCAGAGCCCTGAAACAAGGCCACGTTGTAAATCTGCAGTCTTTGGGAGAATCCACGTGCATGCCAGCACTACCTAGAAGCCATCAGCAAAGGCATTTGGTGGGAAGTGGGGCTGTATCATCTAAAGAAATCTGTTTATGATATACTACTTTCACACAGCAATTCCAGGATCAAGAGTTCTGTTATTTGAGAAATTAAATCCTGCGAGAATCATTAAAAGCACTGAAATAGTGATGTCATTCCAAAATTAACTGGCTATAAACCCAGAGGGTGACATGTTGATTCATAAAGGGAATAGCAAAACATAATGCAGGGCACATCTGCTGCTCCTATTCCTGCAGAACCATCAGCCTATTGGTATCTGCAGACCACTTGAAATTGAACATCTGTTAGAAGCACTCAAAAAAGCAGCAGGAGAACCTGTACACCTTGCAAAACGCTTTGCTGTCAGTAACATCATAGTTTCAGTAGTATATTCTTACCAAAATTGTTATAAGTCCCCTTGAAGTCCTAGATCTTCCTGGCATTGTTTCTTAAATAGCGACAGCATGAGTAATTGTAAAAATAACACAGGTTTTTCAAAAGACTTTCCTAACATTTTTATTACTTCTTATTTACGGTACCACTGCAACACGCAGACGGCTATAGAGTCTTCAAACAAAGACAGATATGATCTCTGTTCCAAGTAGCTTGGAATCAAGAAAAGGAGGATACATGAAGAGTAAGAGAAAAGGACATGACTTCTGGGTCAAGTGAAGGAGGTGAAGAAAGGCTCGCATCCTAGAAAGGGAAAGATGAGTTTGGGGCTTTAAGGAAAATGCTCAGATGCTTAGAAAGAGGACAGCCTGTGGAGACTGACCTGCCTCTTGTGAAGGCCAGCAATAAGATACTGCACAAAACCTGTGTGCATGGTTGACAGTCGATTAAGTATTGTAAATTAACTGCATTGTCTTAACTCCTACCCAGTCAGGATGACAGCATGTTTTTCCAAGCTGCATGGTCCAGCAGAGTCCAACTAATTTGCAATTTTCTTCTGTTTAACGAAAGCACAAATGTATTTAAGCCACAGAGAGAAAGATTTCACTATTGATTAGCAGTGGTTGGTGTTGCAAAGTGACCTGACAGACATTTGGAATGCATCAACTGCCTCATGGCGCAGCAGCCAAATATCTTGAAGCACAGTTTGCTCTCTTTCACTTTTATTACTTGCAGAAGAAGCAAACTCTGCCAGGGTGTTATTGGAAGAGATGTTTGCCATTTTAATATGTAATTACTCACACAAACTTGATGAAAACATGTTGCAATAGCTTTGATTTTTAAATAGGTAATGGTACTTACTTACAGTAAAAAAGAGAATCATTATAAATCATTTAAGAAAATGAACTAAAGCGTACAGCACAAGTCACAGAAAATATCCAGTTTTATTCTGTGAGTACCAAAGTATTGTTTCAGATATATTCAGATATATATTTCAGTTTTTTTAATAACCAAAGAATTTCTTATCTTATTGTCCAAGATGAAGCTGGAACCTTCCACAGCCAAAGCAAAGCCTAATTGAGGCAATCCAACACTAGTGCAAGGGTGTGGAGAGTCACTGACTTGGGCAGTTCAAATGGGGTTTCTGCCAAACCTTTGTCATTGTTCTGAAGCACTCTGCGTGAGTGCCAGGGGTTTGTAATAGTGCTGAGAGTTTTATACAAGTGACAGCCCGGAATTTAAAAGCCTAATGAAGTGTGCAAAGGAAGAGCATTAACATTAAACCCAGAGTGAGATATGTGCATTTTTTTTTCTCCTGAGATGTTCTTTGGTAAACCATTTTTTAATCAGTTCTGTGCCCATGAAACTTCTTTGACTGCCCAGAAGACTCCACAATGATAGTTCCAATAAGAAAGCAACTAAATGATAAGGAATACGTGGCCCTGTTTGGTAAACTTTGTTTCTTTTTGAGGGGAAAAAAAAAAAGTAAAAGTGTTTCAGAGGATGTTAATAATATTGTTTAAGCTGCTCTCCAACAGCTGCACGGACACTCCAGAGCTGGTGCCTCTCCTTTGTCATCAGAGGTACTGAGCACGTTTTGGGTCTAGCAGATTTCTTCTTTTTGGAGGAAAAGAATAATTTTGGGGTCAGATCAGTTGTTTGAAGCTGGCAAAATGGAGGTATATCACAGAAGGAATCCAATGCCCAAAGTCCCTTTCCTTGCCTGAGCTTCAAGTCACGGTCCATGTCCTGATCACCCAGGAGCTCTCCTTTTAATCTTTTTCCTTACTTTCTTGTCTCTGCTAGTCGTCTGATTGTGTCTGGTTTTATTTAATTGATTTATGTGGTGTTTGTGTGCTTCTGTGCTTTTAATTCCATACATTTAATTACAGAAAATGTTTCTACTCCCTCCTTCCTTGCTGAAAGAATTGCTTTGTATTTATCCTCAAAGTGGAAGGGTGGCATCTTTGGTGAGATGTTGTGTTTGCAGTGAGAGGGATTCAGAAGTGGTTTTTGAGAAGGTTAGGCTGGTTCTTGGCAGCCAAGAAAAGGGGGAGCGGTTTGTAACAGGGCTTAGGCCTGGATGATGACACAGGAGGCGGCTCCTGGGATATGGTGTGAAACAACTTGTGAAAATATGGGAGCAAGTGAACAAATTTAATTTCTAAGTTTCTCTGAGATGAGCCAAGGGGTGCTCTTCACTTGTGTCTGCTGAGCACTGGTCGTCTCACAAGGGTAATGAAGAAGGTGTTGGAGCCATGCTGCTGAGTCACATCACCTTTGAGCTTCCAATCAGAAGGTTGATGGTAAGCGTGTGTGACGATTTGCAAAAAATGCTGATCCTTTTCAATTGGCTATTGGTCCGGAAAGTTGGGAACCATTGACCTAACTTATGTCTCTAAGGTCAGGGAGATGGATTTCCAACAATTTGTGCCCAGGATCAGACATCAGCCTGCTAGGAGTAGCATGAAGAAAGGTTGCTGTCACAATGAAGTATTGGTTCTTCTTAGGATGGACTACTTTCCCCTTATTTTTTTCCTCAGAATGCTTATTGTGCCTGACTGGGTTTCAGAATATCTTGTATTTTACAAGACACAACAATACTTTGGATCAAAATTATATACTTGAATAGATGTCACAGGGTGAAAGTGGCTCTAATGATTTTCAGATCCAACAAGGGGCAAATTTCTTTGTGAGCCTGTTAATCACTTTAAACAAAATTGCTCCCCAAGTTGTTGGGAATCACATGTTCACCTCAGTAGCCATGTGTGCCTGTGCAAGAAGTGAATAAAATCCTGCTGCCTTGCTGGGTGGCTCTCTGCATGAACATCACTGGCAGGGTTGAGTCTGTCCCTCTCAGTGCAGGTCTTTGCAGAATGACCTTGGTCTGGATACCTCTGCCAGTGTTTTTTTGTTCAGGAGGTACATTGTTCAATTATTTTAGAAAATGTTAGGCTCAGTCAGCTCATGTTGTTTCTTTCCTAGTCAAAGGTTATTATTTTCTCTGCAGTGCTTGTGTTGCAGCAGAAGGTCTGGGATGACTGGGAGAAGAGGTTGAAGGAGGGCAGCCAGGGCTGCTAGAAGGATTGCTGGTGTTTCTGAGGGAACAGCCTTCACCTGTGGCAGACATTAGTTACAGATTCCCTCTAAGACCAGGAAATGAGTACAGTCATCGCTTTGTAATTAACTGTGAGGGGAAAATCTCAGGAGATGGCTAAAACAGATTTGTCCACTTAGAGAAGGAACGCCGTGACTTAACAGGTGTATGGTGCCTGTACTGCACTACTTAGGAGTTCTTCAGGCTTGGCTGCAAACAAAATATTATCCGACTGTAATAACATTGTGAACCCAAAGACCTTAACTGGTTTCATTATCAAGTGAGTGCCTGAGGGGAAATACACAGATGGAAAGGCATTCCGTTCCTTTGGTATAATGCTCTTGTGCCAGAGAATTTATGGCCAGGACGTGGTTGGCCCTTGCATGGGCGACTGGTGGGGGAAACATGAAGTCATTCTGGTCTTTTTTTTTTGGTTGTTATCTTGTAGCCTGTTAAAGAGGTGAGTTTTCGTTGCCATGCCCAAGCTTGGGGACAGCATGCTGCAAACTACAAGGTGGGGTTTGTGCCATCCCCTTCTCTCTCCTGTGGACTTCATTGTCTCCCTGGGAAACAGGGAGGGAACCGCCCTGTGTGGAAAACACACAGTACCCTGACAGGTGGATTCAGGCTACTGTAGGTCAGAGTGACACTCAGCTGGTGTTATCTTCTTAGAATTTAATTAAGGATGTGCTGGAGGGCTGATCAGAAGTGCTCCCCTAAAAGTGAGGGGGGTTTAAGGGGAGTTGTTTTGTTTTGCTTTTTGGGTGTTGGGTTATTTTTTGTTTTGTTTTGGTAGTTTGGGGTTTTTTTTCCTTTTTCTGGTGCAGACAGATCTCAGAATCTTTGTTGTGTATTTCCAGCCTGTGTTCTACTGGCTGGAGAGCATCTACAAGGCAGAGCCCTATAGCTCAGGCAATCTGAAAGACTACACATAAGGTGGTAAAAAAAGAGAAGGGAGGAGATATTAAGTCATCATTTAGGTAGGCTGAGGTGTCTATACTCTTTTTCAGTTCATGAGTTACCCTGTGGTTTCTCAATTATAGATGTCAGAAGAAAGGTATGAAAGTTACGTTTTTTAAATCTGTGACCAGAGATGCTGCTGTTCCCTGGAGAGGAGTCTGGTCTGTTCATTTTAGAGAACCTGAAGATGAAGATACAGATCACATTAGTTGGTTATCTAAAATACCGTCATGTTTTTCAGAACTAAACAAGTACAAAAAATGGAAATTGCATGCAGGATCCATGTTATATTTGTGTGTGCGTGCGTGCACATTTAGACTTATTTGAGAACCCCAAAGGTATTGAAGCAAAAACTAAATAAATAATGAAGTTGTGGTTCAATTGTAAATGTTAATGTTTCTGTGAGAGACTGAAGAAGTTCTTTTATTATTCAAATTGCCTTGTTCTTTCCTTGTTTATTTACCAGTTTGCCTTCTTTTTGAACGTTATATATGATTTCACGGTTAAGAGTTCACAAATCTTAAAATGTTGCCTTCTTGTCAGTGACACTGATCATACTGCAAAGGTCTTTTTAGTATTTTATACAGATGAAATAGCTCTGTTTGTTAAAAAAGGTCAGAAAAAAGGTCACCAGAATCTTTCATTGTTGGCAAAACTACTTATTTTTTTCTTAGTCTGGGTCATAAAGATAGCTGAACAGAACTGCTTCCACTGAATTTATTGATTAAAAACAAGAAACCGCCCCCTTTCCCCAGCCTTCCTCCTCCTTCTAACAGACATCTGGCATGGAAAATGTAAGCTAGGTATTTTTATCAAGGCTGCAAGCACCCAGAGTCTGCTATGATGGCTACTGCAGGGAAGCATAAGAATAAGGAGCTTCAGCAGCTCTGTTACAGCCACTTCTTCATTTGAAGAAGATGTTTTGCACAGGTGTTAAAATGCAATGCCAAAGTACATCTTGATATTAGCATACTGTACATTGAAGCCTGTAATTAACAGCACCCACCTGTATGCTGGCATTTTTCTGACTCTTGCCATCCTTTGACATGTGTGTGTCTGAGGATCTAATCCATCTAAGCTTCTGGACACCCTGAACTACAAATGAAGTCAGAGAGCTGCAGGCGCACAGCTCCTGGCAGGATTATGCACCCAGTGAGCTATTGCTCTCATTATGTTGCACTGCAATATATCATCAGTGTGAAACATCATCCTAATGATGCATTAGTGTAATACATCATCAGGGGAGTCCCACCAGTAATGTATTACTCCAAGCATGGTGCTACTCAGTAAGAAAATCATCTCACAGTCCTTGTGTTGTTTCAGAACAGCATGAACAGAGGGCAAAATATGTTGCTTAAGATTGATGCAGCTTCCCAATTTCATAACTATGTTAATGGTGGGGTCCCTTCTGTATGCTCTGAGTTTGTGATTGTGTTTTCAAAGAGGTGTGTTCGGGCCATCTTTGGTGGCGTTACTCTTTGGAAGGAGCAGGAATTGATTCTTTAGATGGATGGCTGGAGGGCTTCAATGGGAAGCTGTAAATCTGCTGCCCAAGTGCCTGTTATATAGTTCCTGAGGACAGGGAGAGGGTTTATGTAAACTGGGTGCCAAAATTTGCAATTTTAAGGATTTTTCTAGTGTCACCCTGATACGTCTTTCTGTTTCAGTCACATGGACTAAGATAAATACATTTAAAAAGCACGTCTTGCAAAAATTAAACCCCTCCATTTCCTGTGTGAACCCACTGATTTTCTTTGGTCTGAAGGATCCTATAGCAAAACAATCCTGCCCATGGGAGTTGTCTCAAGGGTAAGATTTACTTCAGGAGAGGCAGGGGGAGAGGCAATCAGGTGCTTTTACTTTATGCTTGTGAATCACAGTTGTGATGCTGTGACGTGCTCCATGGGATTGCAGCAGTCTCAGGGACTGCCAGATGGAGGAACACAGTTGCCAGTGGTCCACCTAATATAATACAGGGACTGCACTACTCCAAATGAAAAATCTGAAGAAGGGTTGAAGAGAATGCTAACTACAAAATAGACAGTTCTGGAACATGCTTTTATACACAGCCAGTGTTTTCCAGAATGATTTTTGGATGCCTCAAGTTAACAGGTGCAAGACAAGGAAATCTAAAGGGATTCTGAACTTTAGTGTGCTTTTGAAGCTGCATTGCCTATTTTTGATGCTGAAATGCTGCACATAAGTTGTTTTTCTAAAAAAAAAAAATCTTTCTAGTCACAGAAAAATTTCATCAAAACCAAGGGGTGGTTCTAGAGTAGGTTAAGCAAAATTTGGTTTCCCTTCGCTTCTGATTTCCTTGTACTGCCTTATAACTGGTCTGAGGCACATGATTGTGGCCTTCTTGGAATTTGTCAGTCACCCCTTTTTTCCTCTCATGCTCTCATAAGCTCTTTACCAAGTGCTTCTCTCTGCATATACAAGCCAGTAAGATACTATGACAGCATGACTGTTTTTGCAGGAGCACCTACTGAGCCTTCTGTTACTGTAGGAAAATGGAGATTTTTTTTTAATGCTGTACCTTGTTTCATTCATTCATGATGTTGCTGTCCTGGTCCAAAGTAGGCACGTATTGGTATAACACAAGGAAAACTTTAGTAGTGTCATTCTTTTACTGGTTAAGTGTTCTATGGGCTTATGTAGGCAGCAAAAACAGTATTCCAAGCCAAAAGAACTTCAGTTGTAACTGTCTTGAAGCCTTATTTGGGCAAAGTATGAATGGCCTTAAAAGACAGTAACTAGTTTATTTCTTGAAGTGGTGCTAGGTTAAGATCATCATCACAAATCACACCGTCCTCAACATCAGGGTCTCCCTCACTGCTGTAAGGAATGCAAACCTGTTCTTTTCAAGCTCCTGCTTGAGATTGGTTCAGGATCTCAGAGGTCCCAGTTCTCTCTCCAGGAGGATGGTGGGGCTGCCAGTGCAGCAAAACTCTTTGTGGTGATGCAGAAGCAGTGGAAGGAATAAACCTTTGTCTGTACATCAGGCATGGGCAGAAGAGTTGAAGTCTGGGGACTCTCTTCTCAGGGTCAGCACCATGTCTGATAGCAGCCTTTGGTTTTAAATAAAAATGAAGATCAGCCTTGTTGGCTGTATTAAATAAAGAAAATCCAATAAAAGCAAAAACCATCCATTGAAAAGCAGGAGTTGAGAAACAGAGATAATTTAATGAGTTGATCTTTATGGTTTTTGAGGTTTTAAGATTAAAATGACTTCTTTGTTTCCCTGCTGTTGTTTGAAGTCGGGTTTTCTTTCGCAGCCTGCCTGAATTCAACCCCAACAGTAAAAAGTTTTCATCAACAAAAATTAAAAATATGAAAAAGTTAATCTTCTGATTTGACTGCTGCTTGGGGTTTGTTTTTTACCTTCAATCTACTCAGCTCATATCTTGGAGCCTTCTTGTTAGAGAAACACTGTCCTTCTCTGTGTATACAGAGAGTGTAATGAATCAAGAGTTGCTGTAAATAATGTTTGCAGAGTGAAGTGTTTCTGCCAAATTCCCCCAGCTTATTGCATAGTCATATATGGCAGGTTATTGTGTTAATAGATTATTAAACTCTGCATGTGCCCTTTAACCTTCTCTGAACTTTTGTTCTTGTCTTTTAGAAGGAATTAACTAAATCCAAATTAGTGGTGGGCAGTCAATCAGCAGTCAGGTGGGGTTTTTGACCTCACCGGTATGTCCTGTTGCATCGTACTGTGCTTTGTTCTTCCATCAGGCTGCACCGTGACTCAGGCATAAACAGGACACGTCAGGGATATAACGTGATGTGACATGGCCAACAAAAATATCAGTTAAGGGTTCTGTGGGTAGTTTCAGTTCGTTCAGTTCACGGGTTGTTCGTTGTCCATTCATGTGTCGATAAAGGGTTCAGCAGTTTTCAGCTTGCTGGCTCTTAAATGAAAGGGAAAACAACGAAAAAAAAACAAACAGAAAAAAAAGCACCAAAGGAAAGAAAGGATAGCAAAGATCCTCATCCTTCAGCTGGGTTCTCCTGTGCTCAGTGCCCAGGCTTTGCGCTGTGGTTCCAGCTGGTGATATTTGGAACCTGTAAGTTAATTAGAAGGAGAAATTTCTGCAGCTAGCAATGTAGATATTCTGGGGGGGAAAAAAAAACATTGCCCCGGGGGAGGAATGATATTTGAGCAGATTTATAGTGCTCTGAGTGTGCATATGAATGAGATGATGGCCGTCAATGTGGCTTGCTGCTGTGGGGAGCTGTCAGCTCTGCTCGGGTGGAAGGCGATCCGTGGAGGGGAGCAATGCGAATGACGAGAAAATAATGATAAAAATTAAATCGGTTTTATAATTGGATAAAAAAATTCTTAAAGTATGTAAAAGAAGACTCTCTTTTTCCTCTAGAGGGGAAGGGAATAAGATAAACACCCCACCCAGACAAGCATTGCAGATTAAGTCTGCTAAATATGGCGCTGGGGAGGAGATCACTATGCAATAAAGCCCCATGTGCCCCCTGCATATCGGTGAAAATCACCCAGAGCAGAATTTGAAACATTCTGGTTTATTCAGCTCTGACAACATGTATTGCTGGTTTTGGTGGATATGGAAAGGTTGCCATGGTATGGGGCAGTGAGAGAGAGGGCTTTGCTGAGGACCACAGCCAGGCCAAGCCAAGGGATGTGTCCCAGCCTGGACCACATTTAACAATAAGTCTGAGATGCTCTGCTGAAGCATTGTTGAGGTAGGGATGCTGTGTGTGACTGACACCCGTGTGGGGCTGTGGTGCTGTCTCCCACCTCACCGTGCGGGCTGGAGCATGCTGGTGGCCCGAGAGGGGCGATGGATGGGTACAGCAGGTTCATTAATTACTTTTCTTTGACAGAAGAATTGCATTTTCTGTGTAGACGCTGAGAGAATGTTAAGTGGGTTGGCCAGCAGTTTTAAGAATTGCTTTTGAATCACTCCTTTCACTTTTATCTTTCTCAGCTTGAATAAATCTCTAGAGGTTGCTAATTACAGCATGTTTTCTGTAGCACTGGAGTGGCACACAGCACATTTTTAACCTCGCCTTCCACAGAGGTTTGGCTTCCCTTGGCGTGCCTGTGGAGGAACAGTTGTGTGTTGCTAAACTCTGTCATTCAGAGGCCCTTCTGTTTTTAAATATTTCTCAGTGCAGCCTGCTGTCATTTACAGTGAGCCTGTATTGAGATCATTAAACGGAAAGTTTAAGATTAATTCCCTTTCAGGGCAAGAGGAGGAGGATAAATAACCAGTCCTTCTCAGTGTTCATTCTTAATGACTCCAGCACAGTGTGAAAGCGTAAACAGTTTTGACAAAAGGTGTAATTGATTGTTTGGGTTTGACTGATCACTCAAAAATGTAGCGTATCCTCATTCAGAAGGTGCTCTGTAAGGTAATGAATGTGATACTGTTAGAAAACAGGGAATCGTGCTAAGCAAGGGCGCAGTTTCGTGCTGAGGCTCTGCTCGTGGCCGGGCTGGTGGCTGCTGGG
Source organism: Irena cyanogastra (assembly GCA_013397155.1). Taxonomy (NCBI): domain Eukaryota; kingdom Metazoa; phylum Chordata; class Aves; order Passeriformes; family Irenidae; genus Irena; species Irena cyanogastra. Next base: position 1,202,851 of record VWZV01011460.1, read on the forward strand.
AGTGCTGCTGCTGCTCCAGCCTCCTGCACCATGGTGGCTGCAGCCTCCTTTTCCTGGGTGCCCCTCTCGTCCTTGGGGAGCCAGTTCAGAAAAGCAAACTGCTGCCACATGTGAGGAAGATTAAAAGTGAAACGTTTTCTGCCAGTTTAGATCCCTAAATTGCCGTATCAATGGCCTGGGTCAGATGAAGACCGAGGCTGCCGTGAAGGGATTGGGATCTCACAGCTGTGAGCTCAGGGAGGAGGAAGGTGGGACATGCTGTTCAGTAGTAAATGGCCAGTAGGTGTGCAAGCTGAATTCCAGGGTATGGTGATGGGACACGCTAACAGTGAAGGTAATGGTGGTGAGGTTATCCGTAGGCTTTCTGCATTCTCCAGCTGCCACCTCTAGTTTATTGGGAATGAAGACGAGAGCTTTAAAGACCACCTACTGTTTGCATCCTCTATGCCCTGTGGGCGTATTCATTCTGTTCACATCATGTCTAGATCTAACCTTGTCTTTTTCTGTCCCCTTTTCCTGTGTTAAGTTTTTCTAAATGCTTCTCTTTCATCCCTTAATGTGCTAGTCTTTATGCTGATTTCTGTGCCTCCATGATTTCCCTGTCAGAAGTGTGGGTGATAAGCAGATCAGCAGTATGTTAGAGACGAAATAACTTTTTACATATCTGTGGAAGAGTGCTTCATATCCACAAAGGGGATGTGCAGCAATGAAAAGTGAGAAAATATAGGAGGGATGCATGAAGCACCAGTGAATGGAAATGCCTGAGAATGCAAGTATTAAATTCCTGCCATATGAAAACGTTCTGGGTGTATACAACAAACAAAAGACTCGTATAATGCTCACGACCTGAGGATGTCTCTAGGAATGCAGAACTGTTTGAAAAGCTGAAACTGGGCCAGCCCATTCATATTATGGCTTTGTAATGCCAGTTCTGACTCTCTGGGGCTTAACTAATCCTTTCCTCCCTCATCTCACAAAACCAGAAGTAGAACACCTGCAAGGGACCACAAAGAGAAACTGAACAGTTATCTGAGTAAGTCAATGGTAGCTATTAATGTTTAGATGATAGACTGAAAAGGATATCTATCATTTCGGGTAACTTTTGGAGCTATCTAAATAATATTTTGTATTATTTTTGCTATGTATTTTGTTTCTCAGAAAATTTGTGAAGCGGTGGGAGAAGCACTGCTGCTGTGGTGGTTGAGGGTACTAGGTGATTAGACCTGGGTTTGAGCAACATCATGAAAGGTAGCCAGGGTCCTTGTGGTTGAATGAGGTGTGAAAAGCCCACTGGGTGACCAAAACCTCGCTGTGTCTGTGGCTAGGTGATAACTCTTCTGAGTCTCTGTTTTCTTCCTGCCTGGGGAGTGCTGATGTCACTGCTTTGGAAGGCAAAATAAATGGTAAGGTTTTCATCAAAATGATTGCTCAATGATACAAATAAATTTTCTGGAAAAGCAAGCTGAGGGTAGGAACTGCTCTGAGCTTCCTCACCAGTCAGTGCACGCACATACATAGTTCTTGTCTTCATTATAGATAGGGATGGAATTCTATGGCTGAAGAGTATGTTTATGCCTTAGGCAGAGGATTGCTGAATAGCTGGGAAAGAAAGCTTTCCTGCTTATCAGAGGGACACCGTCAATGCCCTGCTGTTTGTGGCATCAGCACTTATGCCTGGTTAGCTGCTTCGTATCTTAGTGCACGTTGCTTTGTACTTCCCAGTGCTGCTGCCTCCTCCTCTTTATTCCTTCTTTCTTTCAGGTTCTGGGCCATGCAGTGTAGCTGGATAATAAGGCTGATATTAGAGGAGAAGGGGTGAGAAGTACAGTTCATCTATTTGTGTTTCCTTTTCCTTCATTCTGAGTTCATCCACTCAAGTTTTTATTGCTGTGCACGTCTGGGATTCTTTCTACAGATGATGCGAAGTGTTTCCAATTTCTCCTTCTCCTTGACAAATTGAGACCTGGACTTGAGTCTTGGGCTTTTTTTTTCTTTTGTTCATTCATTCAGGCTGTATGTCTGTGTTTGCCACATTCTGAAAACAAGAAACAAAAAAGAAAAGTACCCAGAGGACTTGCCCTTTTGTTTGCCCTTTTCTGAATAATTTTCAGCTTGTCAACCTCCTTTTGGAAAAAGTGGGTGCCAGAAGTTTTGGTGTGCCGTAAATGCTTGATTAGCATCATTTACAGTTGCAAATACTGACTTCCTTCTCCAGTTTCCATATGTGAGAGATGGTTTTCTCTGTGACTGGTTTGTGTGGTAATTGTATATTTAACTGGTCAGCCATGGTGATGATAAATGCCTTTAAGTCACAGCTTTTCAAGTGCATCCTATGCCATTTGTGGGCAAACTATACGTTTTATTTTTACATACGTGAACTCGAAATGAGATAACACTGGGAGGCTGGTTATTTAAGGCTGAGTCTCCCCTATCAATTACTGTGCTTCACTCTTTGGAACTGATCTGGATTGATGTTCTCTTACCCAGTACTGTTCTTCCAAAAACCTTTGTCGGGGATATTGTTACTATTGCTCACTTTATCCCCCAGTTACTGACAGAATTTGAACAACTTTGGATTGAGACCAAATCCATGTAAAATTGCCATAGAAATATCTGTAATTGCTGATAGCTTCCCATCTACAATTACTTTTTAGGATAGATCAGACAGCTTCATAATCTATTTTCTTCTCTATTGATTATGTCTACTGATAATTTTTAATTGAAATGTCATGTAAAACTAATTCAAGTGCCTGACAGTAGTTTTAAGGGTGTTATTTCCCCAACAGTATTACCAACCATATGTGTAATGGTACCAAGCTTATGCAACAAGACTGCTTTTCCATAATACTTTGTTGATTTTCAGTAGTTATGCTACCAACCCTTAATTCTTTACTGATTGCATTTATAACAGCTTTTGTGTTATTTTGCCTGAAGTCAATACCAGGTTAGCTGATCTGTAAATACCTAGCTCATCCTGATTGCCCTTTTAAAATACTGGAAGAAAATCAGCTTTTTCAACTGGCTGCAACATCTCCCCCCTAGCCTGGGAGAGAGACACGATGGGATCATGGACAAACACCTACCATGTCCTGCTGCACTGTCCCTGTGAACGAAGTTTTAGCATGAGTCCTGGTTCATGTGCATCTCACAGACTGGCCACAAGAAATATATAAATCAGCAGTAACCTAAGGAAAGGAAAATGATCATATAAAAACAACAAAAAAAATATTTTACTCAATCTCTACTATCAGTATGTCTGTGAGGTGGTGGTACCAATGCACGTGATGATAATGATCATATGCTCATGAGTGGCTTTTTGCTCTCAGTCTTATAAACCTGATGGCATCTCAAACAATGCATGTGAAACACTAAAAGATGTAAGATTTAAATAGTATAGAGGAGAACAACTGGTAAAAGTTGGGTAGCCTTGTCCACTGGCTGCTCAATAACTGAGGAGCTCTTTGCTCTGAGGAGCAGATAGCAAAAATGGCACATACAAGGTGGTACACTAATGAGCATGCTTGCACATGGATAAACATAGAGTGATTTCCATGATGGAGGAGGAAAGATCTGGGAATAGTGATGAGAAAAATCTGTTGGCTTTGATGCCAGTACATTTCTGTATTTGGCTTGAGGAAAACTGATGCAGAATTTGACACATTCTTTTAAGTTGATTGGAAATTTGTCTTCCTCCTTATTTTGAGAGCAGTTCTGAACAGGCCCATAATTGTCAAAGTGAAAAAAGGAAATCCTGTCTTCTCTGCTATTATGGCTTAAAGCACTTTTTCAATTAAATTATCATTAGGGTTACATCATGAAAGGTATCAACATAATCCGTTTAAGTATATCTTATAAGGCTCTTTACTACCAAGAAAAATCTCCTGTCTTTCAGGTACCAAAGTTACACGAATTAATCAATCATGGACTCCAGGGGAAAATTCAGCCTTGATGTAACTCAGTAGTAGGCATCCATTTATTTCATGCCTTGGCGTGTATCTTTGTCTGTGCAAGGATTTTATATTTGTATTATCACAGGATTTTTGTGCAGTTCTTGCATGAGGCTATTACAGCGAGCACAATAACCACTCTGTGTACCAGCATTCCCTGCTATTTTTGTTTCTATTTGATGTTGTGTTTTCACTTTACCTGGGGAGTATTTTTGCCTGGAGGAAATGACTGAGAAAAGAGGCGTATTTGAAATGCTAGGAATCAAAGAAGTGATAAAAAATATTTCTGAGCACAGTGAATAATTAGGAATTAACTCACTGAGTCATGGCTGGAGAGTATTTATTGCATGTAATTGAAAATTTTCTTTGAGATAATACTAATTTTTTTGAGACCTTTGCAGGACAATCAATCCTACCGTATCTTGTCTGGTTGCCTGAAATACATATGTTCTCATTTTCAGAAAAAAAAGAACAGTGTGGCAAGGCATATAATTGTGTCAGCATCACAGCTGGGTAACTGAGACGTGGAGAAGCTTATATTTTAAAAACATTGCTATTCAAGTTGTGTTTGGAAGTCATTCCTGCTTGTGTGGGATTTCTCACCAGGAGAGAAGTTGGGAGCTTCATGAGGGTCTGCCAACAATTTTGAGATTGAAAGTCTTGTGAAGGAATAGACTTCCTCCTTCTTTTTTTTCCCCCCTCTTTTTGCTTTCTTTTTCTCTTCTTGCTCCACCCCCCAGATGATAATTGCTCCACCTTCCAGCTGATAAGCTAGCACTCCTATGTGGGAGGAAACATTGCCAAGCGCTGCCCCATGACACAGGACAGTCTTCCATCAGCTGGCACAGAATTTCCCAGTGAGACTGGGGTGAGATCTGTTGGCATTTTCATTCTGTGCTGTTCCAGACATCATAAACAAATCAATTTCTAATTTGCAATGATTTGAATATGTGAATAGAAGGCAGTTTCAGAGTATTGCTATTTATGTATTTGTTCCTGCAAAAGTTATCCATCACAAGTGAAGTGATTTTTGATAAACCTTATCTTTATGTAGAGTGCAAGTACAGTACATTTTGGTACTTCCTGTATCATTTTTCAGAGGCAAACTGCAAATGAAAGCCAAAACAAATGAAAACCTCTCTGATTTCCTGATGTAAAATAACATTTCCAATTTTAGAGGACAAATGTTTAATCAGTCTGCATCATGCAAGCCTGGAAGAGGAAAGCTAGCTTTTTTCTCTTAGAAAATATGTAGTGCTGGTCGTGACCTAGAGCTAGGACAAGGCTGCTTGTCCTACAGAAAAACAAACAAAAAAAACCAAACAAAAACCCAAAACCCAACAGATTTTCATTTGCTGGAGCACCATACCACTGTGTTATGTTGGAGCAGATTTTGCCTTAAAACAGGAGGTATTTTGAGTAAGTGCTCAAAACCACTAATTTGTAACTGTAAAGGTTTTCAGTTTAAACGTCTGCCAGGTGATGGCATGTAGACTGGCTTTTAGAAGTAGGAGATTTTCTTTAATGTTATCAAGAATCTGCATCCCCCATGAGTTTCAGGTTGCTGTTATGGCATGATCCATGTTCAGAACAAACTGCAGCTCACTATTTTAGCATTTGTGTGATCTCTTGGCATCTCTTCCTTCACTGTCCCAAACTTCGTAGTGTTTTCTGTCCAGCCATCCAGGTCTTTCTCAGCAGTGTCTCTTGAACTTGTATTTTAGCCATTCTTTATATAAATGATGTCAAACCCTTGTGGTTTGCATGTTTACCCAGGGAATTAAAAGGCGAGGGTGTTTGTGTGAGTGGCAGTTGGTTGGTGCCAGTGAGCATCCTCAGCACTGCACGCATGGAACTCTGCCATGGCTCCCATCAAAGCCGCTGATGGAGATGAGCAGGATGCCGTCAGCGGTCGGCGTGCTCCTTGTTCAAAATTCAGCTGTGTATTTATCTCTCAGAAACACTCAGGTCTTTTGTGAAACCGTGTAAGCTTAATTTCGAGCCTATAGCTGATCGTTTTCTCTGTTTGATGTGAGCTAGTCTCTTGAGGTGGCTGGCGTCCTGGAGTGAAGAGATGGAAGTGAGAGATCGGCTAAATCTGCTGTTGCTTAGCGTCTCTGCCTTTGATACTGTCTCCAGAGACTGCACTGATCTCTTCTTTTCAGTCAAGAGTCTACATCCTCGCTGGGGTTTTGATGGGAGATTCCTTTAAGGCATTTTGTACTGACAAGGTTATTTTTTCCATGCACATACAGTAGAATTTCACAGAAACCTTCAAAGAAAGGGGTTTTTTTTCTGCTTTTGAACTGAGTTCACAGTTGCTTAGGTTCTTTGTAAAATTACCAAGAAATAAATTATAAGAGCGGCTTAATTAACAGTAAGTTAAGATGAAAGATGCCTGTTGTTTTTCTTACAGTTGCACCATTTTTTCATAGATATCTATGGATGTTGAAAAGTGGCAGCTAGCAGAGCTGCCTGGGTTTTTTGCTGAACACAATCCCCAGCGAGCACTGGCAATAGGCATTTGATTTGTACATTAAAAGAAGAACCTGTGTGTTGCACAGAATTGCTGTCTTTGCAGACTTCTGCCTTTGCCTATGGGTGAGGTCATAGGTGTTGCCATTAAGATTTTTTTTTTTTTTAACCCAACTGTTTTAGAATTATACTTTGTTGCAAGCCTGGGAAAATGCTATTTTGAGGGATTTTTTCCTCCTTTTTGCAAGAAAGGTTTTATTTCTTAAAGTAAAAGAGACAAGACAAATCGAAGATGTGAGAAATCTTTATTGACCGCTTTTCAGCTAGTATCCTAACAAGAAAGGCTTGCAGCATCTTGGTCATATGTATGTAATTTTGCTTGTCCTTTAAGGAAAATCTCAGTGTTTTTGCCTGAAGTAAAACTGGTTCATGGTTTCATTGAAAAATTATTGTGCGATTTGGTTTGAGACCCAGTGAAGGAGACTGCTCTGAAGAACAACTTTTGTGATTTTCCCTTGTAAAATATTCTATTAGAGATTTTAACAACAACAAAAATATACTGATGAGATTAATCTTTTTTGTGCTGAATTTCCTTAATTTTAGAGTTGTTCTCCATGCTGTACCTGTATGTACCACGTGGCCAATCAGGGCTGCTGATTCAGCTGTAGGCACAAAGGAGAAGTGCATAATCCAACGTTATGTTTGCTCTGTGTTGATGAATTGTGTTTCAGGGTCTGCAGCTATGGATACTTGCATGACAGAGCCAGATCTACTCACCACAAAGCCAAGTCTTTTGACTTTTCCACAGGGAAATGCTGAGAAGTTTGAGTGGGAACAGCTAGAAGAATAGGCTGCAGCAATACAGCCCTCCATCCTTCTAACGGGAATTATCTCTGAAGTATGGTGCACTGATTTCCATTTGCTGTAGTTATTAAATATTCAAAACAGGGGATTAGGGATATCATGGAAGTGCAGACAGATCCCTCTAATGATAGTATGACTGTCAGGAGCATGCTAGTATGTGTCAGAGAGAAATTGCAATCCAGGCTATTTAGATCTGTGATAAGATCTTATTCTAGTGCCATTATAAAGTCTGGTGTTAATTGAGCAAATCTCTTTTGAAGTTGTTTCATTTCCCTCATTACGTGTCAGAGCAAATAATGGCTATTCTAATGTGCTAATTAAATTTATTTATTGATCTACCTTTTATTTAGAGAAGACAATCCAAACAAGATGCTGCAGTATGTATTGTGGAGGCATGTAGCAAAACATGCCCACGGCTTGGTACGTCCATGGCCATGGAGAAGTTGCTCTGCCAGGGGTTTTGTTTCAGAATAGCTCAGAGTAGTAATGCAGACGAGTACATTAATCTCCTTAACTATTCAAAAATGAAAGACCGGGTACAATAACTTATTATTTATTGCTCTTCCAACATGTCTGTTTCATAAGATTCGCCATTAAAATTAAAATATAGGCGCTGTAACGGCTGCTTTAAGAGAGTCTATGGCTTTGCTGTTCAGTGCTGGAACATTTGTCACTGTCGTTTCCAGCACGTTTCTTGCCACACCAGTGGCAGAGAGTTTGCACCGAAACGATGCCAGTGGTTACTTAGAAGGACCCAAGAGGTCAGGTTCGGCAGCAGGCAGGCAGGGAAGGTGCGGTGTTGGTGAGCCGCTGACAGCTGGAAGAGGCAGCAGGCACAGCTCGTTCTTGCTATACAGTAGCTCCACTGAAACAAAGGGGAGCGATTGTTTCGGTGCATAAATACAGTCCTGGGGGTTTTTTTTTTGGTGGTGGTTTCTCTTTTTTTTTTTTGGAAAACAACTGCCATTTATTTTTGGTATCTTGCAGAGGGGGGATGCATGAAGCCACTGCTTTGTGCAGCCGTGAAACCAGAATTAGGTGTGTAGGCATTTTAATAGCTACGCATGACTCCAGAATGATTTCGTGTGTAATAAACTTTTACTAGGAGGAGGACAATAACTATTCATTGCATGGCATAACTTCATTTTCATGTGTATTACAGATTTACCCATAATCTTTCATTACATACTTAAACAAAATTATCCTTAAGATTCTTGGAAACAAATCAAGAAACTGAAGGTAGACCCTGTAGTAGATGTCTCTGCCTGTGCTATGCTGTAATGCAACTCTCCTGACTATTGATTGATTTATTTCAGTGCACATGAATGTGCCAAATCCTATCAAGCCACGCTGCTTGAAACACCATATGAACGCACAGCCTCTGCTTTTAGAGTTCAACATTTAATCGGAGGAGACGGACAAATGGGAAGAGCCGAGTTAACAGAGAAGGGAGGTGTGGGGATTAGGTTTCCCTGCCCAGGGTAACATGTGGAATTTGTGGCAGAGCTGGAAACTAAACCTGGGTGTTCCAAGCTCTGGTCTGAGGTTGACAACCCCATGGAGGATGTGGCATCTCCTGTATCTCGGGTGGGACAGAACTCCGTGAGGGCTCCAGTCAGGTGCCCTGCTGGAAGGAGGGTCAGCTCCAAGATTAGCCCAGCCCACTCCCAGCTTTTACCAGTCTGGATCTAACTGGGGGAAGGTTTGCACAGCCTCTGTCTGGAGACCTGCCTGGCTTCTTGCGGGAAGTATCCTCCCTTGTGCTCAGCCAAGGCATCTCTTCTTGCCACCTTCTCCTCCTCTTATCTTGCAAAGAAAGGATGACAAAACATACCAGTTATTTCATAGGCTAACAGTGGATGGCCAAAATCAGACCTGTGGTCTGGGGGCCAAAAATACCTTCAGCAGGTATTTGGAAAACAGAACACAACAGTGGATTTCAAAGAGGGACGGCTCTTCCAAATTTGTTTTTTGAGTTCACAGTTGAATTATGAATGCGCTTTCCCACTGCCAGGCCATTGTTTTCTTATGTTTCCTCTGAAGTACTATTTCTTTACCAAATTTACAAAAACTTGGCCAGTGTTGTGTAGCAGGGTATTCAGCTGTTGGTTGTTATGTTATGTTGGCATTAAGTACAGTAGGTATTCATATAACTGATGTTTATATATAGATCTCTCTATCACTCTGCCTCTTGAGCTGTCCTTTTATTTGAAATGGCTTTGAAATTCAATTTATATTTAATTACAACACATGTATAAATCCAGGATTAAGGGTGAAGAGTTTCATTGTTTTCTTGGCCTTTTTTAAAAATTCATTTAATGGGATTTGTGGGTAGTCAGCACTGTTCAGGATTTTGTCTCTGAGGTTTCCCTTCTTTCAGTATAATAACAACTTGTCTATCAGATAAAGAGCTTTAAAATTATTTTTTTTTTTTAGCTGTCTGTTGAAGGTATGTGCCCAGAGGGGTCGGGTTATTTGAAGGTTGTGTGTCATTCCTACTTTCTGTGCAGGGAAGTTTTTCTCATCTGGGAGAAAAGCTGGCTTTTAACCCTCAGATCATGAATCCCCTTGGCATTTGGGCAAGCCTGTGCCCGACAGAGGTGCCATGAGTGCTGCCTCCCCACCAGTCAAATCCTCTCAGGGCTGCACGTTGATCATCACTGAGCAGAGCAGAATTAAAAAAAACCTTCTTCACTTAGCCAAGGCACCAAAGGTAACAATGTGATATGCAGCCTGGTATTTGTTTCACCTGTGAAACTGTTCTCCATTTAAATTTAGCTGTGAATAATCTGGCAAGGATGTTGGAAAAAAAAGAGAGCAGCTGACAGCCTCTCCATTACCTGAAATCAAATATTTCACCTCTCCATCACACTCTTGCTCTGGGAGCAGGAGGTGACGGTCCCTGAGCCTCTGCGCGGGCAGAGCTGCTGAGAGAGCTGCAGTGGCTGACTCAGCCCATGGGATCAATGGTGCCTTCCAAACCCTGCTGGGGTTTGGGCTGAGTCAGTAAAGCTGTGAGGGTTAGCCAGTGGATAGTGCAAGGTCCTGCATATGGGATAGGTCTGACCCAAGGTCTTGTTTCTGCATGTATTTGTGTTTCCCTTTGGCCTGAGAAAAGGCAAAACTGGTTCTGGCTCAGGGTGTCTCAGCTGTACAGAAACTGAATGGATCATAGCCATGGGCTTTTTCCTTCTGTCACCCCTTTGCCCCAGACCTGAGCACAAGGACTGTCCTACCTCCTGTCTTTTCCCTCCTTGATTGTCACTTCTACATTCCTACTGAGAAACACTGTCCCCTCCTCCTGCCTTGTCTCACTGCACCAGAGCCCTCCCCAGTCCCTTTCCAGGCCGTTGCATGACCAACGAAGGCACAGAGGAAAGCTGTAGGCTTCTCAGTTCCCCAGTGTGCTTGGTCCTTGCCTTCTTCTTTGGCATTGCTGGTGGGAGGCATTGCACAGCTGTTCAGCTGCACGTGCTGCCTGGATGCAGCATCTCACCAGAGCACCCAGGGTAATTCCCTCCCATCAGGACTGGAGTGAGGAGAGAGGTCCCTTACCATTCCCTCCCATCAGGAGGAGTAAGGTGGATGTGAATTGCATCTACACTTTCGCAATGTTTTGTCTCATTTTCTCCTGCTCACAGTGAAGTTCAATGAAAAATTTGTGATCAAACATCTGTTGTTAAGCACCTGCTTCCTTTGCAAAATAATAAACAAATAATCCATGAATGGGCATGGATGGAACTGGCCAACAAGAAAATAAGGCAGTTCAAGCCAGGCTTTCTCAAATTGATGAACAGGAGCCTCCTCTAAATCTGGGTCTCCTGCATGTACCACCATTTGTCTCCCCTCTGATTAGGAATGCATTGAATAAATCGGATAGCGCTGCGTTTAATGTGTTCATTGCCAGCCTGCCATTTGTTGACACAGCGTTGGCATGATGAGCAGCTGCAGGTCAAATTTATTGCCAGGCTCCCCTAAGTCTGCAGCTGCTAAAAATAAACATTTTGCGCAGGTGGAGGCTTTGGCTGGGCTTGTGCTTTGGCTTAACTTGCAAAGTTTGGGATCTTTTCTGAGGTATGCAAATCGCATTAGAAATATTTGGCAAGACAAGTCAGTGCCTGAACATAAAGGAATTCCACTTGAGGATCTGAAGCAGCTCTGATGGGTCTTTTGGCACAGCATCAACTGCCTGAACTTGACAGTGTCTTCCATACTGCCGTGTTTTCCAAGGTTTTGGTCATCCTGATGAGGTGTTGGCTCCCTCTAAGAAAAGTTTGTTGAGATTGAACTTGGTCACTCTCATTGATTGATTGGTGATCAGTCTGTTGGGATATCTGCCCTGTACTCATGGTCCTGGTGTTGGGCTGCCTGACTGTTGCAGTGATATCGATACCAGAAGAGCCACTCAACAGCAGATGTTTCACTGAACTGGGAAATAAGGCAGCTGGAGGCAGAAGTTGGCGATGGAAGGACCATTGAGTCCACCTCCAGGGAGCAGAAGGTTCAAGTCAAAATAGCACTGCAGATCAGAAGAGAATCCAGGTTTTAGACACCAGGGCTGCAGTCCTTGTAAAATAAGCATTCACCTTCCTCGAGCTGGAAAGAAAAAGATGCTTTTGAAAGTTTGCGAATGGAGTTGCCATTAGACAGCTAGCATTTCAGCAAGATTTAAAGAATAATACTTGTGTATAATGCACCCATGCAAGAGAGTCCATCTGAATTGGGTGGACTGGATCTCATTTGCTGTCATCTGGTGAGGAGATGATCCTTGAGCTTGTGGGGACCAGAAAGAGAAAGATGAAAAATGGTTTCCCTTATCCTCACTGCTCTCCATCACTGAGCTACAACCCCGCATCCAGAGACACCTTTGCATATTGCAGTCCTGTGTCCCTCAGGAATTGTTCCGGGCCTCTGTGCTTATACTGCACTTTTGTATATTTCAGAGACCATCAGAGCAGATTCACACAATTTCAATAAAGCTGTCCTGGGTCAATATCTGAGATAAGCCTCTTGCTTTCAGCGATGCCAGCCAGTGTAGATAAGGGGGTGATTGAAAAATTTCCTGAGATTTCATATACTTTCAAATAAACAAATAAATAAATGAAATTTAGCATCCTTCCAATCCTGGGAATTCAACATGTTCAATTAAAGAAAAAAGAAATCCCATTTTATCTTGTCACTATAAAATGAAATTAAGAAACCTTTAAAACTGGCTTCTAGATGTGTTGATTTGATTCACATGTATTTATGAAATGGGACCTTCAGTGTGAGATTTAGTAGCTGGTTAAGAAGAAGAAAAAAATGATTGTTACAAGTGCTTATTATTTTATTTCCTTCTGCTGTGGCTTTGTTCAGGGAGCTTTCTTGCCTCGCTACCTGACTGCACACTGAATTTCATTGTTCAGTAATCCAGTCCAGCTGTTCCAGCTGTTAAATATTCAACCAAATACTGGGTGTTTTTCTTAACAATTCATTTGTATTTAGTTACCTTCTTACAGTGCAGATTAGCTACTGAATAACCAGGAGTTGGAATAAGAGCTTGTAATTTTAGATGCTTCCATATATAGTTGGCTTAACACATTATTTTTCCTCAAAGATTGCACTCATAGGTATTTTATATTAATATTTTTCTAAAGTCTTAACTTCAAGATACTTTTTAGATCTTAATATACATCAGGACTTTCAGCTAGTGTCTAATTGACACCATTCACTTTCTGTTTTTCTATTGTTTGAACAGATTTTTCTAAAATAGTATGCCTTATTAATTTAGGGAACTGTTGAAATACTGATGGATTTAAATTTTGTCTAGGAATTCACGTGAATAGTGTGTTTAAAGCCTGAGGATTGAAAGTGCTTAGCATTTTTTTTAAGTTATATTACATGCTCTGCTGAAGTTGTAAAAAAGATTTGGTGTTTGTTTGTTTTCCTTTCTGATTAGTAATCCAAAATATCTTACTGAGCAATTCTGATTTTTCTATAAGAGTTTTGAAGAGAGGAATTTTTTGTGTAGGAGAGCTATAGGAGTGCTGTGTTGCTGCATGGTGTCTTCTTTCCATGGCTATTTTGGTGCCTTTGAGTGATAGCATTTCCTCGGCTAGCACTAGATGCTGCTTCACTTCCAGCCAAGCCAGGCAGCCTGGAGAGCCCTGTGGGGCTGTGCAGCTTTTCTGTGTATCCTCAGTCTAAAAACTCTGAGCAGGTTCTAACTGCACTGTATTTGCTACTGTGTAAATAATACATGCAAGCCGGGTCTTTCAGACAGCCTGGTGGCATAAAGATGACTGCAAATTGCAAAGGGTTGATTTGCTGAAACAATTCAGTTGAGGTTGAAGCAACATTACCTAATAATTTGAATCATATTTAGAGAATGCTTTTACTTGGAGAAAGAAAAAAACCTGGTTGTTCTGAGCTAAAAAAGCATTTTTCCTCTCCAGATTAAAATTGAATATTAGGAAGGAAGGCTATACCCTTCAAGAAGGAGATATTTTTCACAGATTTTTTTGAGGTTTAGTAGGAAAGGCACCAAAACTTGCATTTTCTCCTGTGTTTCCCATTACTTTGGGATTGCAGTAGTAACCAGGCATGTCATAAGCCTAAGTTTAAATTGGAGATTTTTAACAGATGGTTTCTGGCAGAGTGCTCTAGACATAAGGTATTTTCATTTGTGTTTAACTCCTACTGAAGTAGTACTACATTTTTTACATATTCATTGCCTGAAAAGCATAGGAATTTGTATAGGGTTGGTGAAGAAGTCTGCCCTTATTGACAGAGAGATGGGATATTTGACTTAGCAACAGAAATTTAAAGACAATTTCTTTCTTTTTTTACTACTACTGTTTTTTGAGTTGGTTTGGTTGAGTGGTGGGATTTTTTTGGAAATTTCTTGAGTTTTTACACTTGGGTTTTTACACACTAAAAGCAGTCCTTGCAAAGGGCCTTTCTTGTGATGATCGGTGAGTATGTTCATCTTTGCATTTGAAGAAAACTGTTTGAGATGAAACTTTATTATCTGGATGTCACTGTGCCTTTAGATGTTCTCTCTAGCACTGTGCATTTGGGAATCTGTGTTTGTAGAGAGTGCAGAAGACATGTCCCTTTTGTGGAAAGGCAACAGGGCTATAGTCCCTAAGAACATCCGTTTTACTGGGGTACACGGCAGCAAAACCATGGGAATTCCAATTGGCTCCAACCATGTACAGGAAGAGAAGGCATTGACCCCAGCCCTGTCAGAGGTTGGTGTCCTCATTCTCCTTATGGTCCCTGGGAGTAGGAGATCAGAGTTTGTAGCACTGCCTTACATCTCCTCTTTATTTGCCTGCTCTCATTGCCAATACCGGCTATTTTTCACAGCAAATGGGTTGCATGGGGAGTCCTGTGCCTTTTGCCCAGCCCACCTCTGGCTGGTGGCATGGAGGAGGGAGGGCAGCTCTTGAGCAGATCTGCCTGTGCTGCTGGATACACAAATTAATAGAAATATCTGCCTTGGGGATTTGCTTAACAGTGCTGTTTCAGTTTGCTCAACAAAAGAGTTGCTTTTTGTTTGCTTCCATAGTAGTTTGGTTTTAGGGAAGAAAGGACTTAAAGACAGTTGTATTTTTTCAAGGCTGTTTTCAATCAGAGATCATGCAAAATATCCATCAGTGAGATTTATGTTATTTGTATAGCAAGGCAATGGAATTATCATCAGTCTTGAGATTTGTCTTGCATCAATAGGGGAGGAAGCCATTTGCTTGGTACAGTTCCTAGTGTAATTACCTAAATAATAGACTTCATACAGCCAGAAGAAAGAAAGAGCAAATAGTTTCTGCACTGCCTGTGACAGGGTAGTATAGGAAACATATTGCAATGAGTATAAGAAAGGCTGTGCCGGCTCAGACCCAGGGTCCGCCTGGCCCAGAGATCTGCCTTCTGCCCTGACCATAAGCAGACACTTAGGAAAGAACAGGAAAAAAAGGAATAGATTTGTCTGCGATCCGAATTTAAGTCCTGGAATATTACCACTGACATTAAACTTAGGGGCGGATTTCAGATGCTCAGAGAAGTTCCTCTTCAAAATGAAAGGGATGGGATGCAGATGGGAAAGTGTCTTCCCTGTGTTCACTTTCCTCAGGATCTTCCTACAGTGTTTTGCTCAGAGTTGCAATAGGAATTATTTTCTTTGTAACCAGAAGTCGCCACTGATGCTTAGCAAAATGTTTTCTCAGCACTGTTGACAATTGTGCTGCAAACCCTGATGTAAAGTGCTCCCTGCTTTCAGAAGCCATTTTGTTCGCTGCACTGATTAAATTTGCTTGGAGCAGGTTTAATTAAGGTGGTGTTGAAAACTGTCACTCGAGCCAGGGACTCTCATGTGTTGGGGTGCCTCCGTGCTATTAGCAGTAGTTCAGCGGAATTAAAAAGGGAGGCTTCACCTGGTTTCTTATTTGGCTCACTTGTTGAGGGAGGATTACTAGGGCCTCAATATTTATGTACCAATTTGTGTTATTGGTAGCCACTCTGGCAGATTTCAGAGCATTTTGATTTATTTCCTAACAGGCATGACTTGCTTATTTAATGTAGGTATATAAATGGAAGGGAAGAGTGCTGGATAAATAGAACAACAATTAAAAAAAAAAAAAAGGATTGTGTGGTACTTTTTGTACCGTAATAGAAGAGAAAATGCTAGAAAAGTTTCCAGTGCAGATGGGCTGTTTCCAGATGTGAATAAATATTTCTGCATTCCAGAGAAGTAGAGCTGTGGGTTGACCCCTGGCTCTGAGAATGGGCTGAATCAGCACCACAGATCCCTAAAGCTTGAGCTTTCTGAATATTGTCCAACCCAACAATACTACTGGGTAAGCTTCCACCTTCCCTTTTGCCCAGTTTAATCTTTATGAATTACCTAAAAAATAGGATAATTTAATATAGCGAAATATTCTTTCCTGGGTAAAGTCTGGGAGGCTGTTTTTATCTGTGCTGTTAAATCCATTAAGGTTGTCTGAGCTGCAACAGCTGGAAAGCAGAATATAGCCTTACGTGTGCTCTCAAATGGCAAAGGCATTTGGAAATTTAGGCATTTGATTTCCTCCACGCTTGAAGGTGTCAGCCAGCCATGTATTTTTAGGTCAGGTGTGCATATGCAGGCCCAATGGGTTGCTGTGGGCAGAAAGTGCATCTCCATAAGGACTTGTTAGAGGTAAAAATGGAAATGAGCTGCAGGTCATGCTCCAGATCTTTTTGATCTGTTTGCATGCTGTGTGTAAAAAGAAGAGGGCAAGTATTATCTGGCAGATGACAGGGTGGCTGAGGTGTCCTGTCCCCCAGGCTGGTTCCCAGTCCCCGCTGGCTGCAGCTGCTCCAGCACCTCTCCAGTGAGCCAGACCAGGTCCCACATCCTGTTTTTGCTGGCTGGATAAGTGGAGTCAGCCTATGGCGGTGTTCTGGGTGCCTCAGGCCAGGACGTAGTAAGCAGGGCAGTGTATAGTGAGGCTGAGGTCTGGGAAGTGGAAAAAGAAGAGCATTTCACCCTGTTGCCCAAACTGCACCCAGAAATAACTTTTTTTTTTTTTTTTTAATGCTCAATATGTTCAGTGCAAGCAGGTTCCTTGTGTGTGTACCTTTAGGTGACTGTGGGTGACAAACCTGAGGTCAGCTGTGATTTTCCTGTGGAATTATACCTGCTATACAAGGAGTTGCTGCAAGGACTTTGCTGAAGTTTATAGTGTGTAGGTAGTTGCTAATTCAATAATGCAGGAAGTATGTGCTCAGCTTCAAGCAGTTAGTGCTTGAACTGGTGTAGAAACGCAGAACGGCAGAAGAATGCCAAGTTACTGGCCAGTTACCATGCAAACAAAAACATGTTATGAAATATGACATCTTGTTGGAACAGAGGCATGCTGTTTTGGGAGTGTTGCTGGAAATTTGGAGATGTATATATAATTTCTTTGTTCGTGCCTGTATTGCATGGAAACGACCTGGAACCACACCATCACAAAACTCTGAAGTTGGCAATCCCAGTTCAGAAGCTCTGATGCCCAAACAAGTGAGGATGCAAAAAGGCTAAGTCAGAAATCAAAACTGTAGCTCTTGACTTTACAAGACAACTGCAGTGAATGTTAGAAATAAATGCTCTCTTGTGGGCCAGGTGTCAGGTTTGGAAAATACAAGTTCTGTTCCATTTTAATGGACTGTTTGTAGGATCTGAAGTCATCTAGCCTCGAATATAGGATATTATTTCTCCATATAGCTCACTTTCCTTTAAGTTAATATGCAGATTTCACTTAGATGTTCTGCTTGAGGCTAATGTAATCTTTCTATTTGAAAGCAACCAACCACAGGCAAAATGGAAGTGCAAAATGATACCATATTCTGTTTCACTGGTCCATCATCTGATGCAAGTTGAATTCTGCCAGGAGCAGTAGATTTGTACTTGGTAATCTCTGTTTTGTCACTAATAAAAACATTTTATTATGAAAAGGCAGAGATCCAGCTGCACCTAAGAAATTGTGCTTCTCCAACAAGCTGAGTTTCCTTTGGCATGAAATCTTGTTGTCCCCTCCTACCTTTTTTCTTTCTGATGCCCCACTCCTTGTCACTGCAAGGACATGATCCTCGGGCTCATGCAGCTCACATTCTTGAATTCAGTGCCTGACTGATTAGCCAAGGACACGCACAGCCAAAGTACTGGGTGTGAAGCTCTGTTGCCAGACATCTTGCTCAAAAACACTTCAGAGGAAAGAGGAGAGGGGGAAGAAACCCACTTGCCAGTTTAAGGACAAAGCTTATTTACTATTAAAACTTCTCCAGTCAGCAGAAGCAATACTAGCTGCAAAGCTGCATTTGCATTTATAGTACAAATATGAAAAATGAACTCTACCATGAGCATGTCCTTAAAGAGATTATAAATCCACTCCCTTGACTGGTATGCAGCACAGTGTTTTGATTGTTATATCTAGATGTGTTGCACTTGAAAGTGCAGCGTATGGTGTGCTTGGAAAGACACTGACACAAGAATTTTGCAGACAAAGTAATTTTACAGTGGAAAACCCTGTAACGAGAGCAACCCCACTAGTACGGGACTGCTGTGTTGTTTTATTGGATATCTGTAAAGTTTGGCATGTGGTGGGTTAATAATTAGATACTCTTTGTGTATAGTTCAAGTGAAGGCCACCAGCTATGACTTCACTTTGGCTGGGGTTTCCCTGTAATCCATTTAGCAAATTAAAGAGATTACTTTGATTGGTGCCATTATCTCCTATTCTCTTGCGGTTGAACCACTTAACCTGTGCTTAATTGAAAGAGATAGAGAGGGTACAGTAACAAATACAATCAAATGAAAGGGGCAATAGGATCTGTAGGCCAAACAAATGATCAGCACTAGGCTAACAATAGCAGATTAGAGGTGAGATCAATTAATTAGAAGCTATTGTAGGCGTTGGGTGGCTGCCAAGCTTTCTAATAGCCTAAGCCATCATGCAGTTCTGTTTAGGAGGATTTTAATGACTGGGAGTTGATGCGGTTATTTCAATAATTACCTATTTTAATAATTACTTCATTAGAATATAAAATGTATTGTTCTGCAGGCTCTGTGGGAAAGACAATTTTGTTAACACTGCACCTGGATCCGGGGGTGGGTACGTACTGGTGCCGATCATGCCCTGCAACATCCCTGGGCTGGAGCTGCCAGGATAAAAGTCACTGACCACCTTGGGATCTCCAACCTCATACCAAGAGGTGCAGGCCACCTGCCTGGGCATATTTCCAGAAGTGCTGCCTGCAGGCCTTTAACTGGTGGGGGCTTTGAGCAACAGCTTGCGAGTTTTTGTTGTCTGCAATGCTGTAGGGGTGCCCAGGTATGTTCCCATTTCTGCTCAGCACCCGAGGCTCCAGGTCATGGCTCTGAGCAGCCCTGGTGGGCCCAGGCTGCACCCATTTCTGAATCAGTCAGAGCAGATAAGATAGGAGCAGATTACTATTATTATTAGGTGGCTGGTAGAAGTAAGCAAGGCAGAAACATTGTCTATTTGTTAGATGATTTGTTAGATGATTTGTTTTTCTCACTGGTGCAGGAGTATTAGGTGCATCCTGCTGGAAAGCCTCAGGTGCTCAGCTTTGACACTTATCCCAGCTGTTGGGATAACCTGGTTCCATGCCTGGTATATGTTCAAGTGAGCAAAGTTGTAAAGAACAAGCTTTAATCTCCTCATATACTTTGATTTGTTAGTACTTGTTGTCCATACAGGCGTAGAGCAGTTGGTAAGTAGCACATTTTTCATGTGCAGTAGCAAATAATTTCCTTAAATGAACTTTCTAGGAGTCACTGAATTTGGTTTCAGAGGCAGTTGAGTCTCTAAGTTTGAAAAGTTGTCTAGGAGCAAGGAAATTACTGTAAAATCTTCAGGAAGGCTTTACTGCTAAATACTTTTCTATACTTATAGATGATGAATATGGTGTCAGGTAGATTTGCACATGTATGTGGTACTAGTTCTGTTTTTATTTTGCTACGTGCCGAAGAAGGCAAATGTTGCCTCTGGAGGTGTGGAATATCCCAAAGAAGTAATATTTAGATCTGCAGAGCAGAATTTACCTGAAAGTTAATGTTTAAAATACAAGCATATTTTCTTCCATTGGAGGAGGTTAAAGGAATGGAAAGGGAATTGGAGAGGGAGATTTTTTTCTGAGACATTGAAATGATTTAGGTGCAAAATTTCAGCAAACTTTTTTGTGACTTTTTTAGGCTTGATTTTATCTGGATAGGAACTCAAACATGCAATTTTATTGTAGCTTGTTGTTGGTGTTTCTGCAAAATGGTAAACTGGGTTCTTGTTTTGAGCATGTGCGTGAACAGGATTTGCTCTGAACTGGGATGCCAGATTCCCAGGGGATTAGCATTCAAGGAAAACCTGTAATAGAATAATAGCAAGTACTGCTCTGAATTTGGACAACACAGAGTGGCAGATGTACACAGAGATAAAGAAGAGAGCACAGACACCAGGAAGTAGGAGTCCTGGTCATATCATTACTCTGTGATAATGTAGAAAATTAGAGAGTGTGGTATTTTGGTAGTGCTTGATGAGGCTGCATGTTTGGGTTTGTGAGTAAGTGCTCAAAACATCTTGGGGTTTCCCAAACTATACAATCCTTCTGGAACACTGTGTCAATAATCTCCAGATGTGTGAGAGGATATAATGGAAATAGCCATCCTGTGCCCTTTTCTGTCTCTGATCTTGATCAGAAACATGTGAAATGCACATGCATATGATAAAGCAAAATAGTTATTTAGTGTAGTTGAATATATTATAACTTCAGGACAGATCAGCTTTATCTGAAGAATGAATTAAGTCACTCTATTTAATCCAAACTACTTGCTCTCTCCTTCTCAGGGAGGAAGGTAGTCAGTAAAGAACTTGGATGGCCTTGGATATCCCTGGATGGCCTTGGTTCAGCAGGGACACAAGAATGGCTGATGCACAAAACAGATGCACTGAAGTTGGACTATTGAAAGGAATAAGCAGTTAAACTCTTTTATCCAATCTTTGTGGTACTGAAGTTTTCTTCAACATTTGGCATTGGCCATATTAATTTTGTGGCACAAGACTGCTCAGGTTTTAATGATGTATTTTTCATAACTAACATCTATGTTTCTGAAATAACATGCATGAATGATTAATTTTGGAGAATAGGATCTAAACCCCTTAGCTTGGATGAGGCAATTTCTTTTAAATGAGTGGGTTGAACAGGCATCAAAGTTAAATATCCTCTTACTCCAAGGGACACTAACTCCTCAGGGCAGGATTCAGGTCATTAGCAGGTCAGTTTAGGAAAGCCTATACTGTTGCTGCCTCCATCCGTCCTGGCCTGAAGATAAACATAAAACTCGAGTTTCCATTGTTACCAGACCAGGAACCTTCACAGGCCATAACAGCAGCTTAACAATTGTTAAAATACATTTATGAGTTTGAAAGCTTAGAGGTTTTATCAGTGATAGAAAGCATAGCGGGTTTGGTGGGTTTACAAAGGAATGCATTAATCGAATCCTTTGCGCCCCATCAGAATTTTATATGTAAATATCTACTTACATACTCCAAGAGAAGTGTATGTACAAAGAACAAATGACGCACCGTAGACTGGTACGTTTAAGATTTATCAGCAAGCATTTAAGATGGCTGCAGTCTAAGGTTACACACTAAAAGGACAAGTAATCTGGCCATACCAACTGTATGCCAATAAACTTGTTACACAACACTATTCTGTATTCATTTATATGCCATATGGGCTATAGAAAAGCTATTTAAGAATCTTTTGGAGGGCTTTAAGTTTTATTGTAGCTTTTCTCCCAAAATCCTGCTGCTGCAGAGTGAGGAGGTATGTTTATTAAACAGCAAAACACCTTTAGAAATGACGTAATAACTTTTCTCTTACAAGGGTTGATGTTAGAACCTTCAGGTTTTAAGTGGTGGGCATACCAAACCTTTAGTGCTCGCTGGTGGAGCTGAAGGTAGTTGTTAAACTTTGAACAATAACAAAGAAGCTAGATTCCCAGAGTTATCCCTTTCTGCATAGAGCAGGGAGAAGATGGCCTCTTCCCTACCCTCATTGCTTTTCATGGAATTACAATGCACAGCTTTAGAAAGGACTTTAACTGCATTAAAACTGAAAAGAACCAAAAATTACCATGCAAAAGGGAGGGGATGTGTTCAGTAAATTAATTTACTATATGATGCAGCACCTTTCCACATGGATATTGCCACCCTTTTGTGTTTGCTTATGTATACACACCCTGTGTATGTATATTGAAGACCAAAATCTAGAATGCTGTATCCTGTAGAGTGACAGAAGGTAGAAAATGTATTTTTGTCTATGGTTAGGGGATCAGAATTAAGAATTCTTTGTCTGCACTGTTTAGAACCTCTGAGATATTGGATGTATACTCAGGGATTTAGAGATCCCAGGTCTATAACTGGTGTTCTCATAGTTGGGGTGTCAGACTTTATGTGACTCCATGTGCTCTCAGCAGCTCTTCCAGATGTGGGTGTGCGTGTCTAGAATGTGATTTTAATAGTAGTATTTCTTCCCGATTTATTTTCCTCCCTACTGACCTCTCCTGTCAAAAGGTGTACATTGGAGAGACACAAATTGAAATTTTTGTTAAAAACCCAAATCTGTTAGTAATCTGGGTTGAAATCCTACCCTGTGGACATCAGTGACAAAAATCCTTTTACTTCAGCAGGGACTGGATTTCAGTCTTTGTGCTTTTTATGTTTATAAGATTCATGGAAAAGCCAAGTTCAACACTAAAAACACATGCAAGGTATAAAAACAAAATGCCGACATGCAGACTCTCAATAAAACAGGGTCTAATAAGTTACTGTCCAATCTGGATGACAGATATTGTGTAATACTGTTTTAGCAGTCAAATCTGCCTTCATCATTGTTTGGAGTTAAAGCAGGAGATGGTCAAAATATTGCCAGTGGTTTTAATGTAAAAAATAAATTGCAGGAAGTTAAAGAAATGTGTCAAGAAGGAGGCCTGATACAGGGTTCAGCAGCAGAGTGTAATGGATTTGAACGCTCCTGCTTTCCTTAGGAGGAGTCACTGTGTAAAGTATTTGGAGATAATCTGAGTAGAAGGGCCACAGCCAAAGCCTTGTATTTCTTTTTCCAAGTCTCTGATGCAGAACATTCTTAGTTCCTTCACTGCCCCTTGAATTCAAATCCTGGCTTTGTTAGTCCAAATAAAATATAAATCCAGGATATATTTCAGTCCCATCTGTATGTGCTGGGTGAAGTACAACAGGTGGAATCCATTTGCTGAATAATTACTAGGATGCAAACAACGAGAAGCTTTACAAGGAAGTCATCTCTCTTCATCACAGCTCTGGTGTTAAGGCCATATTTGTTCCTGATAATCAGCAAAATTTCAAAAGAGCAGTAATGAAATAACTTGGAGCCCTCTCCCCAAAAGCCATATGTTCAAACAACGAAAGACTTGCTGTCCTTTCAGCAAAAATTAAAACAAATCCTTTGAAGATTACTGCAATTATCTTTCCCTCCCCCTTTTAACTATAAGCAAGCTTTTGCAGCTTTCTACTCTGACAGAGAGTTAGAAAGGGAAGTTCATTTCTGGAGAGGCTGAATTCTGGGTGCCTGACGTCAGAGTGCCTCCTGCCCATGCCTCCATCCTGCCCTCTTGAACTTGGTGGCAAAGCTCCTTTTCATTAACTTCAGCTGTACAAGGTCCAGCTGTACAAGACCAACCTCAACCCCCAAATTTATCTGCCTCTGGAGAGACATTTGTATTGGCCTTAGCAAGAGGTAGCCATTTATTCTCTTACACCTTTTAATGCCATCTATGACTCTCACCTCTCTGTGTTGATAAGCTTTAGCTTAAGCGACCTTTGCACATGGAAGTTACTCCACCTACATCCATCTCATGCTGTGCTGCTGCCTTCTCAGCCATTGGTGGCTCCAGATGTTTGGTGCCCCCCAATAATCATCTTTGCTCTGGAGACACTAAATACACCTCAGGAACTGAAATTAGGCCTCCTTGGGAGCAACTTCAAGCAATAACTTTAAAGAAAAAGAAGGTGATTTTGGAATTTTTCACTGGTGATGAGTGGAGTTTGATTCTGCCTGGGTGAACTTAGTGAGCATGATGGGTTTCTGCAGGGTAGAGAAGCAAAACCCTCCTAGCAAGAGAGGGGAGTTGCTGGTTAAGGAGCATGGGCTTTGAATAGAGAAATCATGGTAAGGGGAACTGTGGGACTGGCTCTGCCAAAGCACCCCTATCAGCTCATACTACTTCTGTAAAATGATGGGGACCCATAATGCTTTAATTTCTCATTTTCCTTGTTCCCCTCTATTTCTTTAAAATTTTTAATAGTATGATGGAAGATACTGATAAGTAAGGAAGCTTTGAGGCACTGCCATTTTCAAAATTTGTTAATTTGATTAAATCACTGGTTTATGAATTACAGATTTCCTTTTCAATAAGGACAGCCAATGGAAATTCCTTGTTGAATCAAGGAGTCACATAGAAATAATTGTTGTGGGATTTTTTCCCTTGTGTTAAGGACAGTAAGAATAATATTTCTGATTCCTTTTTCTTTTTCAAAATCTTTTTTCAGTTTTGTATATTTGATACTGTATCTGTCAATGCCAAGATGCAACTGAGGAAAGACTGGCATCCTACATATTCATCTGATTTGTTGTTGTTTGGTTTTGATTTGAAGCATATACTGTCATGCAAATTTGCAGTTTTTTCTCTGGGATTGCTGTTTGGAGCATTGCATAGGTTGATAATTTCCTCTTCCAGGACTTTAGCTTCCACATAGCTACCTATTGTCAGAGTTTAGGCAGAAGACCTGGTCTTTTAAAATAACATTTTAAAGTCCAGGTTTTGAGTTGCCTGTGACCTATTGACACGCAGAAGTATTTCATGCGACAGCAACATGATACGTTGTTTCTCAGTAGCATGTTCTCTGGGTTTTTTGAGTTTTATGACGGGGGATTATTATTATTGTTACTATTATTACTATTATTATTATTATTGCCATACTAGTTTACACCTCCTTGCACACAATGGCATCAGTTGTTGCAGAGCAAAGGTTCTTCCTTGTGAATATGTTGTATGTTTTGCAAAAAACCCCACAAATAAATGACAACACTGCAATGTGCTGGAATCCTGCTCAGAAGTAATTACCTGCTGAATAAGAAGTGGATCAGTGACGAAACCCAACAGAGCTGAAGCAGCTTGCTGCAATAAGATTTTTCAGGGTGTAAACCATTTGTGGGCAAAGATTGTGTAATAACTCTACCATATTCCCGATAAATTCCTGAAAAGCCTTAAATCTGATCTTTAAGTTTGACAGATACGCTATATTTGTGTGGTGGTTTTTACCTACTGTAGCTCTGTGTCCTCTGAGTACAGCTAAGAAAAACCTGTGAGATTGTTAAATGGGAGCTTCACCTGCCAGTCTGTACTGCAAGATCTCTATAGCAACCAAACATAAATCAAGAAAATGGCCCCTTTTGTAAGTTGGTTAATAGGCACAACATGCTTCTTTAGAAAATCCAACTATTCTTTCAATAGACTTTGATTGAAAGTCAGCCTTTTCTACAGACACATTCACATTCACATCTAGTAGCAGCTTGTATGGCTGTCCAAGGTCTAATTTATTACCCTTTAAAGATTGGGCAAAGAAAAAATGGTTCTCGGAACAATGTTTACATTCAGAGGCATAAGCACAGTGCCACAAAAGAGCATCCTTTTGTTCTGAACCTAGAATATTAATCTTTAACCTACTTCTTATTTCAATTTCTCTTGCTTTTATTTGGTTAGCCACATTCTTCCCTTGTAATTGAAATCTTAACAATTTAATACCTTATTTATTAGCGGCACTAGCAGAACAGATCTCTCTGCTGTTGTTTTTCCTAAATCTTGATGTGCATTAATACATTCCTTAGACTTATCTCCTAGTACTGTTAGCTGACTCTTCTCCTGAAGAGTTTTCCAATGGCAAAGGCAGGTATTTTGGCTACTAGTGTTCCTGACATAAAATTCTAGTGTGCTAACCAGGGTGTAATCTTCTTCCTACTTTATTTAGAGAGTTATGCACTGGGAATGTTTCTAACAGATATATTGTGTTCAGGCCTCCATAAGTGCCAAAGGAAAACATGTAAGTGCAATACAGTAGAGGAGAAATTGGATGCCAAGGTGTTTTTATGTGAGATCTGGAGCTGACTCAATAACCAAAGTGTAGATTTTCCTTCAAAGGAGAAGGAAAACTTTGCAATTCCCCATTTCTTTCTGGCTGTGGGGGAAAAATAAAAGTACATCTGGTTCAAATATATTGCAACAGGAATTAACCCACTTACTTTCAACTAAGAAAGGAAGCATGGGACAAGGGGTTTACAGGGAGAAGATAAATTAAATGCATTTGCCTTGGCGTGGGCTATTGCATGTCCCTGAGCATGGGGGGCATCTTCCCTGGATGGAGGCAGAGAGGGGAATGGAACAGAGCACTTCAGGCACCTCATCCCTGGCCAAAGTGGGAGGGATCAAGTGGCATCTCCTTACTCTGAAAGCAAACTGAAGAGAGTTTGGGGGATGGGGTGTGGAGAAAGAAGTACTCTGCAAGAGCAAACTAGGGACTGTCTTTAGCAAAATCGTGAAAACGCCCCTTATGGTTCTCCTGAGAAAGACAAAGATGTAAAAATGCTCTTTGCCTCAGAAGTGTTCCAGTGATCCACATATGGGTGCCAGGAGAGCTGTGTGCATACAGATACAGATACAGATACAGATACAGATGGGTATGCACATGCACAGCACACATTAGTGTTTGCATGCCTCAAGTAGGCTCAATGCTGCCTGCTTTAGATGAAGGCACAACACATAATTTGAATCCTCATTTTACTTTTCTGTTAAAAAGTTGCCAAAATGTGCAAAGTTGTGTATGAAACTGTTAGCTTGTTAGTGCTTTGTTCTGTGCCACTCTCCCTTTTGGCGTTAGTGTGGTGTGTTACCTGGGGGGATTCTTTGACGAATGGTGCCTGCAGGCAGAGTGTCATCACCATGCCAAGTGCCAGAACAGTTTTCACCCCTTTTGTTGATGTGCAGAAGGCTAGTTAGTATATGTTACTTCATTGCATTAAAAAAAAATCACAGAATTACAGGATGGGTCATGTCAGAAGAGACCACAGTGGGTCATCTGGTCCAACCTCCCTGCTCAAGCAAAGCCATCCTAGAGCACATGGCACAGGATTGTGTCCAGGTGGTTCTTGAGTATCTCCAGTGAGGGAAACTCCACACCCTCTCTGTGCAACCTGTTCCAGTGCGTGGTCACTCACACAGTAAAGAAGCTCTTCCTCATATTCAAGTGGAACTTCTTGTGCATCAGTTTCTTCCCACTGCTTCTCTTCCTATTGTTTGGCACAACTGAGGAGAGCCTGGCTCCATCCTCTTGACAGCTTCCATGCAGATATTTTTAGAAATTGTTAAGGTTCCTTATCATTTTCTTTCATCTTGAGGCTGAAAATGCCCAGCTCCCTCAGCCTTTCCTTGTAAGAGAGATGCTCCTGTCCCCTGTTGATCTTTGTAGCCGTCTGGTGGACCTTCTCCAGGAGCTCCATGTCTCCTTTGCACTGGAGAGCCCAGAACTGGGCACTGCACTCCAGAGGAGGCCTCACCAGGGCTGAGTAGAGGGGCAGGATCACCGCCCTTGCTCTGCTGGCAATGCTCTTTGTAATGTGCCCCAGGACACCATTGGCCTCCTTGGCCCCCAGGACACACTGTTGGCTCATGGACAGCTTTTGTACACCTGGAGCCCCAGGTCCATCTTCACAGAGCTGCTTTCCAGCAGGTCAGCCCCCAGCCCGTTCTGGTGCATGGGGTTATTCTTCCCCCAGGGCAGGACCCTGCATTTGCCATTGGTGAATTTCAGACCATTCTTCTCTGCCCATCTCTCCAATGATATACAGTATATGTCCTGATGTTATTAACTGCATCAGTAATATTGTAGCAAATATTTGTTAGACATCTGTCACCCCTCAGATTGTGGTTGGTGAAATGCTGCAACCTGCAGTCCCTTTTCCTTCCAACACCCTGTGGAAATAGATTAGCACTGCTCACATTATTTCATGTTCATAATGGGGAGAGATAGGTAGGCTGCTTTGGAGTAGTAGGCATATGGAGTATGTTTCTTGGTATGTTGAAGGGCTTTCAGTTCAGCTCTGCTATCATTTCAGCTCTAGTAGCCTGCCTGATACACATGGTGGTGAATGAGGTGTCTGCTGTATACTTTAAGAACCCCTCAAAACCCCACAAAACTAACAAACACCCAAAGCAAATAAAAAAAAGAATAAACCAACAACAAAAAAACCCCAACTCGTCTTTCAGAAGTGGCCACAATTTTCAGAACCTTGGCAGGAGTGTCTGTCTCCATACTCAGGATCAGAAATACCTTTGAAAAATTCTTGGGTTTACATGTTAAACCCACCACCTCGCTTTACCTACGCGGTCTCTTGTGAGGACAGATATCACAGATCTGCGTACATTAGGGCAACGAGCTCCTGGCATGAAACTCCATTAAGTCAGCAGTTGACACATTCTGCATTTGTTTCTGCATTTTGTTTTGCCCTGTGGAGAGTGTGTTACAGCAGTCCAATTCCAAGCTGACAAAAATACGGATAAACAGTGACAAGGTTTGCGTGGAAGGGAATAGGTCATGCCCTTTTCACCGGTCTTGAGCAGAGGGAAGTGCTCTTGGGCATGACCGTTCCATGGGTGCCCAGGAATAGTCTGCAACCTAATACACAGGTTTTAAATCTATTAGGAAGTGACAAGTTGTTTTATTAGTGGCAATGACATAATTTTCCCCAGCTTTTCCAGCTGCTTTCTTCTGTGCTGTTAACGCTATCTTAGTCTCATCTTAGGCACAGGGGCCGAGTCCCACATTAAGAAGATGATATGAAAAAGGGGGTTTGAAAGTAAAGTGCTACCATAAAGCATTTCTGTTTCTTTTGTACTTCTGAAGCTTCCACTGAAAGTAATATTTTGTACCTAATTTTTTTTAATGTTCCAGCCTGGTCCCACATGTGGGATTAATTAGACAAGACAAATGGCTATGAGGAAACTCATCTCTTTCTGGGAGGTTGTTTTCTGATGTTGTCATCCCATTATTTCCACTTTTCAGTTGCTTGTTTGAATGAGTGATGGACTCAATCGCTTCTTATGTTTGATAGGCAAATACAGCATTCCACTTTGCAGTGTGTGTGTGTATGTGTGCATCTACAATAAACATTCATTTTTAATTTACTCTGTTTACCTTGAGGGACTGCCAAGAAGTGATTCAGATATTCCAGTGCAAAGGGTTTTTCTATTGTGATACAGGACAAAGGAATGTTGAGCATATGCTGTTTCTTCAAAGAAAAAAGAATATTATTTATTTGTGCAGCTACAAGAGGGCTGGTTTTCCTATGTAAACAGTCACTTGATTTTGTTTGTCACACAGTCTACTAAATCTTTTATTCCTGTGTTTAAAAGGAAAAGTTTGCTGTGCAATGACAAAGAATTTCAACGCACAGTTCCAGTGTTTCTGCCCTCCACACGCTGTTGCATGGTGGATATTACAGGTTTCATCCATCTCATGCTGCCAGCAGTTTGCTTTGGGGTAAACGCTTTCCTAAGGGACTAATTAATGAAAAAAGCTCCTTTTGCAGCCCCGTTTGGTCCTGCAGACAGCTGAGTGTTGTACACATTGCTGTTACTTCAGAAAGCAGTGTTGGCCCGATGCCTGCTGCTTGTGTTTGGGGACAGGCTGTCTGTCTAGCTGGTAATGTGGCTCACTGGACCTGCAGTGGCACTTGAGAAAGAGTTCCATAGCAAAATCCGTCTGAATCCGGATGGATGGATGGATGGATGGATGGATGGATGGATGGATGGATGGATGGATGGATGGCAGGGGGAGAGCTTAGAGAGAGAAGTCACCTGCCATGCTGGTGACAGTAGCCCTGTGTTAACTTGATGTGGACTCTCTTTGGTGGCTCAGACCCAATTATGTCTTTCTATCTTAGGCTGGTTCTGAACTTTTTCCTTCGAAATTTGTTTTGAAGTGGGTTATTCCATACAGTTTGATGGTTTGGGGCTGGGTTTTTTGAGTGATAGGGATTCAAGAGGCTTGAGTTCATGTGTCAGAAGAGCTTTTTCAGGGTGTTGCATTACACCCTGGAATGCAGAGGGATGTTGTGCCATCCAGTGATTGGTATCACTGATGTCTGATGCCAATATTTACTGAGAAGAGAGGGAGTTGGCTGATGTTACATCTACTGCTTGTATGGCAGAGAGTGACAAAGGCATTGCATTGACTGAAAGGCCACACAAGATCTAACAGAACAGCAAAACTTCATAATAAAATAATCTGATTAAAGACTTTCCTGATGAAAGTACTTACTATCATACTATGGCAATAAAAATAACACATAAACTGGAAAACAAAGTCAGCACCACAACCTGTCCCATTAAAGTTCCTGAGATTGCAGTGTTCATGGACTTTATTCTGAAGTTTAAATATGGGTTGATGATGATTTATGCTTATATCGTAGAGCACTGTCTTCACACTCCAGCCTGCTTTTTCTCCTTTTCCTATGATTTATTGTCCCAGGAGGTGATATAACAGATTAGGGATGGTTAGCCAGACTGCAGAAAGAATATCTCAGTGTGTAGGATAATAGTTTTTTGAAAATAGATTAATTTCACCTTTATCTGGTTAAGCTCTATAAAACCTTTATTTGAATGGTGCATAGAGTTTTTACGAACTGTCCCTGAGCATCTATTAAAAATATCATTATGATTTGTTCAGCACGATTAAGGAAGAAGCTTTCTCAGAAAATTAAAAAAAAATCCTGTAAGGCCACAACAGTCACAATTTAACATGCAACAAACAATGCAATGGATGGAGAGGGATGATGACATGTCTTTTCTTTTAGATTTATTGAACCAAATTTCTATGTGGAGTATATGGAGTCTTCATTCTGGTAGGCACTGGAACAGAAGCTGAAGAATACAGATAATTTTGAAGGGAAGATTCTGAAATGTGTGTAAGTGGAAGACGTGGTAGTTATGTCCTAGCCTAAGAGAACTGAGACTGAGCTGCAAAAATCCAGCAGTCCAGTTTTGGTCTCTTTTTGTCATGTGCTGAGATTTTGTAAAGCTGCAGTTCACAACTGTGATTTTGTTTGGAGGCAGACTGCAGTTTAGAGTCGCATTTAGTAAATATTCCTTGGAGCATTTGCTTGGTAACAGTTGTCCTTAAGCTAGGAGGGAGACACCAGACAAATACAACAAGGTTCAATTTTGATTTCTTCATATAAACTTGGAGTAAGTAAAATAAAAAATTCATTACTAAGTTAATAAGGAAGCAATGACTTCCGCATTTTGCTTGTAAGATTCCTATAGGTTATTAATTCAGCCAAATATCAGCACATCCATAACACAGATTTCAAGTCTATTCTGTACTCAATAGGCAAGTAATTAATTGCCATTGCTATTATGGTTTCCTGGAGTTCAGTTAATCCCCTCTCTTTTTCTCTTAACATAGTAAATTACTGTAGATACAGGTAAAATAGAAACCTTTTTGTAAATGCTGTATCTTGAAAAATACCTTACAAAAATTTTCTTTGAAGGCTGTGTATCAATCTTGTTCATCCTTCTATTTTAATGTATTTCTATAATCTATGTTACTCTAATACTGGTTTTAAAAATACTTGGGTATTTCTAGAGGTTGCATTGTTAGAGCTATGGTCAGCTAAGGTAAAAAAATGAGGTCAGATTTGTAGGTTTTTAATTGCTCCTGTCTGACACTGTTTCCTTGATGGTGGATACAGAAAAGTTTAAAGCTTGATATTTTAAGTGTGTGAGAAAATCCCCAATGCAGTGTGTTTGCTACTGAAAGATATCAAGCACAGTTCTTTGGGAAAAACTAACTCTGCTGCTTGGAAGCAAAATGGTCTAGCTTTTGTTTGTTTGTACTTGCGTAGGAAATTGCTTTTTGTTCCAGTTTTAGGAGATACCAAGTAAAAAGCCCTTAGTTTGCTGTGTTGAAAAGTAAACTGACAGAACCACAGATAGCTCAAAATATTTGCCATTTAAAAGGCATGTGACAACAAATAGACCATAGTGATGGGCTGAGTGTAACAGCCATGTGTGGAGAATTGGAAAAAGAGACAAAAAAGCTGAGAACTAGGCAGTGCATGTTTGCAGCAGGGAAATTTCCTTGCGTGTATTTGCAGATTTTTGTGTGCTTTTCCGCATGCCTGTGCAAGATGGTTTCAGCGCCAGCTGCTTCAGAGACCCAGTATTGAGACAGCAGTTCTGAATTTGTGGGGTCCACGCACCCATGCCTTTGCATCTACCATTGTCTTACCATTCTGGGAATAGAATACTGAGGCCTTAAAGAAGAATATAATATGTGTCTGAAAGAAGAATATAATATGTGTGTGTGGCCTGTGTGGCAGTGCCTTGTCAGAGGTCTGTGCCATGAGCTGTCTTGGCCAAGCCTTGCACCAGCAGCAAGAATTTGCTCCCCTGACCCAATCCCACAGCTCTCCCTTCCTTTGCCCACTGTTCTAGAATCTCCAGGGCTTGCAAAAGCCAAATCTTCCTCCTTCTCTCTCTGAAGTCCCTGTTGGGAGGAGGGACGGCCTTGGTGCATTGGGCAGAGGTGGGAGGAACATACATAGTCCTTCCTTTGATCCCACAGGCATTGGTAAGAAGACTAAGGCAGCCAGGGAGCAGGAGATCCCAGTGGCCCTGCAGCTGGTAGGTGTTTGGGGCTGCTTGGAACCAGAGCCAGGCAGGAGCTTTGTACACAGCACTACAAGTCTTGCTGCATGTGCAGCAGGCATCAGGTAAAAGCCAAATTCTGCTTGACTTGAAAACAATAAAAAATAATAAGAAAAACATGCAGATAACTCATGTCATTAGAAGTTAATTAGAGAAATGTGAGTAATATTACACCCACAGCTCTGGATGCAAAATGATACTAATGCAGCTGTTTCACTCAGGGGACACATAGACAAGGACTAAGAACTGCTTAGTTAGAGAGAAATAACAGTGAGTTTAATATAAATTGCTACCAAAAATAAATATATTGCAAATGTTTATTTTGCTTGATTGCCTTTGATATGTGCATACTTTTTAGGGAACGGAGAAGGAGTTGTCTGCAAGGAATTAGGCAAGTGACATGGTGAGGGAATTAGCCTCTGTTAGATCCCAGCCCTAATGGCTCCAGCTCCCTCTCGGTAGAAGCCCTTGCCCCACATCTGGCTGCCAACTCCGTCTCCTGCTTTTCATTAGTGCTCCAGCCTGAGTTGCTAGAAAGAACGAGTGTGTAATGCATCCTCTGCCTCTCCTCGGGACGGAGCAGGGTTTAATCCAAACATGAAAAACACTTAGGGCCTGTAACGGCTTCTTTTTCCTCTTCTTTCTTTTTTGTGCAATCTGTCTTTCGAGAGGTGTGTCGTGCAAAGGGAAAACCGAAAGGTGGGCGGCTAACAAGCGTGCAGGGAAAGTTGGAGCAAGCAGAAGCGCGACGTACGAGGCGCTGCATTCGTTTTCTCCTGTTTTTGCAGCGCTTGGCTGGCCCTGCCCTGGGTGAGAGATGGATTTGTTGACTCTGCAGCATGGGAAAGAGCCGACAACAGATTTACTACAGAGATGACTTAGCAGCCCCCTCTAAGTGTTATGAAAAGAGTTTAAAATGTTTATATTGGCCCCTCCGATGTACAATAAATTGTTATCCGAAACAATTGAGAATAAAGAAGGGAAAAGTCATAATTGCCTCTCAGGAAATGCAGGGGCTGTTTCGGCGCGCAGGAGCGAGAGGGCGTTGGGTTTCATTGACTTGGTCTGGCTGGAAAGCAGCCTGCCCCACAGGAAGGCCGCGCATTCCTGTCCTCTCGGTGAACCTGCCTGAAAGGAATACAGGAGTTATTGGGTAATCAAGGCTTGTCAGCACCTTGGTTATGCAGCGTGGTTCAATCCGATAATGTGAATGGAACCTGTAATAGCGCTGATGAAAAGCACGCCAGTTTGAAAGGGGCCTTGAATGATTTTTTTGTTCATTTTCTGTTTACATGTAACGTGTTATTGATGTCGTTGCCTTCTAATGTGCCTGCTTGTTTCATAGAAAAACTGGGAATTATTCATTATTTTTAAAGAAGAGGGAGAGAGAAAGAGAGAGGGAGAGGAAGGAGGAGTGAAAGAAAGAACCCTGTTACGTGAAGAAAATTGCATTCGAATGCTGCGACTGAAACATATTGATTTTCTGGCACAGACTTTTTAGATTAAAAATGCCAATACTAAATCCTTTCATGACCTATAGTTCATATGAAGTTCACGTGTCATTTACTATTATTCTGGAAAAAGCAGAATCTTTAATGAAAACATAGTTTGAAGGAATGTCCTGCCATCCTGGCATTTGCATGCGATTGTAATAAGACTTGATTAAGAGCTAAACATGCTACTGAGGCGGAGGTTTAGGGTGTTTTTTGTAAATTGAAGTCCATAGATCTTTTTTAATTGCTTGCTTGTCTTTGCCCTCATCTCGAGCTTTATATCTCATTTCTTTTCCTTTGTTTTTCTTTATTTTGCTCATTCTTTATATTACGATAGGAGGCCAAAGAAACTCATTTTTCCCACTGCTAAGCACTAGGATCTTGCTTCAGATTTTATGGCATTCAGGGGATCAATGAGTCAAAATGCTATTTTGATCTGCAGTACAGCAAACATTTCTCGTACAAATTCCCAGAGATGACCGTGACTTCTCCAACTGTTTTTACCCCTTCCTAATAGAGACTTTAAAGGTACTGATGCCACACTAGCGTCAGATTGGAAAATTTAAGGCCAAATCCCTGGCCCAGGTGATTTCAAACTGGCTATTTCCTGCTGTTAACAGGGCTAAATTTCAATTACAATTTCTTTCAAGAGGCCTTCCTATTTGTGAGGGAAGGCATTGCATTAGGAAGCTGCTGCGTATCTGCTGGCTTCAGCAAGAGCGGGTCAGGGACACGTTCATCTCACTGTGCTGCCCTGGCATTTTGGCTCTTGCAGGCTGGTCCACATTATACTTAATGCTGGCTTCTGGGTGAGAATATGCCTTCACAGAGGGGCTCTTCTGCATTTAATCCTAAAACCACACAACCCCATATCACCCGTGGCTGTAGTCATTGGAATGAGCATGGGAGTGCATGTTTATCAATGATATGGCTTCAGCATGGTATGGGTCTGAGTCAGGAAAGCAATCGAGCCCTTCCTTATTTAAAAAGGGGCAGAGGAAATCTGCGTGATAAATGTATTTACTTTTCCACAGGTTTGTTTGCCAGCGGCGCTGGCAGGAAGCGGCTGTTGGAATTCAGGCGGCCCAGCTGCTCTGCTGGGGAGGCAGCGGGAAGGGTCTTGACGCCCTGAGCCCTGGCAGGGGTGTCCTCTGGGAGAGCTGCCTTGCCCCAGCCTCCGGCACAGCCAGTGGAGAGAAGGCCCTGCTGGGGACAGGGAAACTGGCCTGTTGGCTGCGGGTCATTGACTCCAGCAGGGAGACCTTCTCCCTGTGCAGGGAAGGGGCACCACCCAGTGCCCTAGGAGTGGGCAGGGCTCTTTGGGCACCACAGCTTCCAGGGCTGAATTTAGAGAGAACATAATACCTTGAGGGCTTCTGTCTCTCTTTTAAAACATACAACATCTTATGCCTAGGCAAGATCATTATGTAGCCCTTTGTGAGCACTCTGCGTCACTAAACATATATAATTGTCTTTCCTGGTACCGCCTGTGCCTTTCTGCCTGAGGGAGAGCATGGCTGCCTTGGCACACCTCATTGTGGGCAGGCTCCTCTCCTGTTTGCAGTCAGCGCAGTGGGACAGTGCCTGCCTGGCATGAGGTGTGGCTGGCAAGACATTGGACTGGCTTTTACTGGGTGGCACATTCTGATCTAGAGTGCTGTGGTGACTGGCAGGTCTCTGAGCTGTCCTGGCCCCAGTCTGCATGGGCAGCTCTCACCCCTGAGTATAGCCCATGCTTTCTCTGCCTTCAGTCAAAGTATGCTGTGCTGCCTGGTTTTTTTCATCTCCCTCTTCCATTTGTTCTCTTGCAGAGGACCAAGAAGGAAGGACAGCCCCACTTGATCAGTTTATGCTCTTTGAATACACCCAGTAACACAGCAAGGTTTTTCTTGGCAGGACTCCAGTGGCTGCCATAACTCCTGAGTGATCAGATGTCCTTGCTGTGCACCACTTTCCATTTTGGCATTGTACTTTGGAAAATAGTTTCCCCTTTGGAGATGTCAGATAAGGATAGCTTACTGGCCGTAGTGCTGATGAAGGGGCACAGCACAGTCCAGGATGTAAAACAAGCAGTTCATCTGCATCTTGCCTCTGAGGCTCTGTCCTGCTTCAGACAAAACTTTACAGTGACTTGGTTAGATACAGACCTCTCATTTCTCCTTCCTGTTTCTGTTTCTGTGGGTGAACATAAGTTGTAGGGAGCAGTGCAAGGCCAAAATGGGATGGGAGAGTAGCTGCCTTTCTCAGCCGCTCGTTACACAGCTCTGCTGGATGCCCGTGGTGTAAGGTTATCACAGAGGCTTGAATTCTTCTCTTGATATATATACAGATTTTTGGTGCTTGTTTATCAAAAAGAAAGTTATTTATTCAACAATGGATGTCATACAAAATATTTACTTTCTCTCCCAAAACACACAGAGCTGGGTGCATTGTTCCCTTCTTGGTGGCACCACAGCAGCTCCCCTCAGTCAGAAACTCTGGAATAAAAACAAGCAGGTCAGCTCACATTCGACAGGAATTAGGAACAACATTTAAACCAGAGCTGAGGTTTCTTGCATTCAGCGCACCTTTCACTACTATGGTTCTTGTGCTATGAAGTAAAATATGAACACAGAGTTGGAAAAGGAAGCTTCTGCCTTACCTTGGTTAGGATGTCCTTATTTGCCTGAATATATTTAACGATTTGGAGCCAAAGCAAAATTTTATTTTGAATTTGTAGTGAATAATGTGTACATTCTCTCTTACTTACGTGAAGTCTCATGAAAGGTGCTGGCATGGCAACTAGAGAATGAAGTCTGTGTAGGTGCAGGGCAGGCAGCAGAAGTGTGCCTTGGGCAGCAGTGGTTTACCTATGAGCCTTCAGCTAAACCTGCTTGATTACTTCTAGAAACTGCACAAGAAGCTACACTCGGTATCCAGTCTTAATATTTGGCCTCCATGAGGAACAAAAAAGGAAAGTAAAGAAAGTGATGTAAATAGGCCTCTACAAAAAGCTCTAGAACAACTGGAAAAGGGAATTTCCAGTGTACATGTTTGCAGATCTAGCTAATAAGCCCCTTAGGAAATTATTTAAGTTAGTAGTAATTATTTTGGAAAAATCACAGAAAATAATAGAGAACTAATAGTAATAGGTAAGAGCAGCTACTCTGGTTGCGGTCAGCACTGAGTTCTTAAATGTAATTTATGTTCCTGAGAAGAAAAAGTCCAGGCAATAAACACAGAAAAATATTTCAAGGATAATGGAATTTATGCCGAAAACAGCATGATTTTATAAATACAAGACAGCACATATGAAGTTTGGTCATGGCATACATTGGTTCTTCTTACAGTTGATGCCTGAGAGCCCTCAATCCTCTTTCTCCTCTGCACCAGGCCAGTGGCAGGCATCTTCAGGAATCCCAGTGGTCTGAAGTGTGGAACCTTCCTGTAAAAAAACAATCACTTTCTTTAGTGTGTAGTTGTTTTTAATACTTGGCAGAGCACTAATTCTGAAAAACGCTAAACTGTGTTCACAAGCATTTGAGATTGCTTCTTGGTCTGGGGCCAGAAAGTTACCAATGGCCCCTTTTGTGGGACTGTGCAGAGACATTGCGTCTGGAGGAGACAAACAGACTTTGCCCTTTGTTATTGCTCAGCCCAAAGCTGAAAGCACCAGTAAGGTCTGGACATGTTACGGAAATTTTACCAAAACTGTTAAAAGTGGTTGGAGGGAGCCTGAAGAACATACAAGGAATCCAAACAGATTAATCAGAGAGCTAGAAAGGAAGAGCACTATTTAAAAAAACATAAGTAGGATGTAATACACCAGGGAAATATGGGAAATTTTCACATGATGGAAAGATAACATAACCAGTAATAATGGAATAATAATATTTTAGTAGACACTGATTTATAAGCATAACATCCCCTTCTCCATAGATAGGGCATGTTAAACTATCTGTAGAGAGGAGGTTCTGATTTTCCTCTGTTACTTGTTTATTCCAGGACAGTTATCATCCTCCCTAAATTTTATTTAAAGTTCACAGCAGTCTATGCAGCTAGTGCAGTTTTAGGTTAAGCATATTTTATCCATAATTGCTATATTTGGTTCTCAAGTTATTATTGTAGTTCCTTGGGGTACATTTAAATCCACCTTATTGTAATAGATTATGGAATATAGTGGCTAATGTGTCTAATGTAAAATAAATGACTATAATGATTTATGATCCAGCACTTCAGTTTTATTGAACATAAGGATCATTGTACTAAAATGGATGGTGTATTGCTGGTTTAGCATAAAATACTGAATAACATATTCAAGGAAATGAATGGATTGGCCAGTTCATAATATTCTGCCCCTTCAGCTGAGAGGTCTTTAATAAGCAAGAGTGTCATTACACTTGAAAATGTATGTGTAGGTAATCCATTACCCAGAACAATGACAGTGATCGGATGAAGCTCTTATTAAAGAAGGGCCCTCCTCACAGGGAAATACAGAGCACTTCCCTGCCTGTGGGAAGCTGTGTCGTGTGTCTGTATGTTTCTGGTTCTGTTGAAGTGGTTAAAGCAGTCTTTGGTGTTGTTGAATTTAAAAATTTCAGGTTTGGGGTGGGGGCTATAAGGTGCTTTTGAAGGTGGAAACCAATGTCAGTAGGCTCTGGTTTGCATGGGCTCATGCTGAGGTGCATGTTTGCTGGTTGCACCTATAAGTTACATTTTTCACCTTTTCATTTTTATCTCACTTGAAGGCCAGTGCATATTACACCTTTGCAGGCACCTTACTTCTGTTTACATTGAGCTTTGGCAGTATTGTCTCCTACTGAATGTCAGGAAGATTGATGAATATCACAAAGGGC
This sequence comes from Irena cyanogastra, assembly GCA_013397155.1. NCBI lineage: Eukaryota > Metazoa > Chordata > Aves > Passeriformes > Irenidae > Irena > Irena cyanogastra. Next base: position 1,241,783 of record VWZV01011460.1, read on the forward strand.
AATACCACTGGGAGTATTGCTGGGACAGCTTGCCTCGGTGCCACCAGCAATGCTTGCTTTCGGACAATCGCAGCCAGCAATGTCCCGACTTAAACCCTTGACTTCCTGGGGTCTAGCTTTCACTCTTTGACCTCAAAAAGGAAGTTTTTTATTAGTAAGAGGCAACATTAATAGGAGTCATAACACAGACAGAATACTTGAAATTTTATCTGTCTATTAAAGCATGTCTTTAAAAATAAGGAAACAAAGCTAAAATTATGAAAAAATACAGAGAACAGAGATGGGGTTTTAAAATACATATTCAAAGGTAACGGTTAGAGGAATGTAGATGATTGTGTACTTTATTTTCACATTTTCCTACAATCAGAATAGGATATCAGGTTGTAAAAGACTAGCTTCCAGGAGTGTGCTTATAATAATTTGTAGTAAAAGTCACATTTTGTTATGTAATGGAGAGAGGAAAAAATAATGTGTTTTGGGGATGTTATCCTGGAATAACTTCACATCCATTTTTTAAATAGTGCTTGGATAAAGCTGAAAGACACAAACTATTAAAAAAGCATATTTGCATTCATTATACCCATTGTATAAATGAATAAAGAACTCCTCTTGATATAATTACGGGTTAAACTATTAAAATAAACATGATCAAAGTACTGTAGTTTTGTTACAGCACTTGCAGACAAGTCATCTCCCCACTTAAATAAGACCTCACCAGCATTTTGAGTGGGAAGGAGTTTGTTGCTGTTTTGTCATCTATTACTAGCTTTTCCTGTCAGCGAGCACATCCTTTGGCAGACATGCAGGGAGAGTTTTAAAACGATTCAAAATTATTTTGGCAAAACCCGAAGCACCTACAGTTGCAAAAACACATCTTCAAAATTTTTATGTATCCAGAAATGTTCAGGCTGGCTTGGACATGTAATTGGATCTTGTTTTATAGCCAAGCCATTTCAAGTTTTTAATTTCTTACATCTTAGTATTTTAAGTAGATCAGTCATACCAGCACGCTCAGAAAATCCTAAACTAGCTGCAGCTGTGCTTCTAATGCAGGCACAAATTGCACTGATAGCTATGGTGGGCTGATCTGGCTTCTTCTAGTCTTAATTATTCTACATATATATATAATTTTGGTGGTAACAAAGTTAATGATACTACTTTGCTGAACCCTGCCATCAGTTTCCTTGCTGCCTTAAACTTCCAGATGGTAAGGTGCATGTTTTGAACAAGAAAAGTAGTTGGAGAGCACATTGGCTCTTTGTTGACTCCAAGCTCAAGTTTCTTCTCAGTATCATAGCAGTATGATAGCGTGTGAGCCTCTGTTTTAGTGGCCTAGGTGGGCTTGAGCAGAGGTACCTAAAGAGCTCCCAAGATGAAGCATGTTGGAGCAGCATCCCACTGCCTGCCGGTGCATGGTTGCAGCTCACGTCCCCAGTGGGGTGATGAAGCAGCCTCTTGCTGGCCTCGTGACCTGCTACAGCTGCTGTCACCACATGGGGACATCTGCAACGTGGTGACTAAGGTGCCCAGAGCTGCTGCCATGCTGGCTGTGCCCCTGCTGATGCCTGGGAGATGAGTGAGGTGGCACTGCTGGGATGCGGCTGCTGAGGGAGAGTAGGGCCCCAGCTCACCCCATTTCTCCTGTGTTTCAGCACAGGCCCATCCCACAGCGAGAGTGCAGATGAGTTTTATCATCTATCTCTGCATGCAACCCCCCCTGCCCATTGCCAGGACCGTCATGGAGAAGAATAATTCAGTCTCTGAAGCAGAATTATGACTCTCCCAGTTTCTGAAAGCCCTTTGAGTCTTTCCTTTGCCATAGACATCTGGTTTTCACATCACAGTTACTTCAGCCCATAAGCTTCCACAAGAATTTTAAATAAAATATCACTACTAACCAGATCCATAGGGGAAAGCAGTGGCTTTGCTCACAAATAGGCACATTGTTGAGACTGGAGAAAAAGGGGGTTCTTTCATTCACACTGGGTTACATCACTGAGCGCCAGCCAAATGGTGGAAAATAGCGAGAGCTGTTATAGGAACAAGTTTATGTGCTGCAAATGCAGGAAACATCGTTGCTAATGGTGCACATCTGATGTGTATTCAGGCCTTGGCTGTAACATTTCAGGAGTAGGAGATGGGCCAAGTGATGGACTGGGAGCTGTGGGCATCACATTGCAGGAAGGTGGTGGTGGCCCTCAGGCATGGCAGGGAGGTCTTGTGGGTTAAAAAGAGGCTTTCCTGTGCCTCTGCAAAGGCACATGTGAGTGTCTGGATTTATCTCACCCAGTTTTAGACAACTCTAAAACTTATCCACTAACTCACTACTTTAAGCCCCCTTGACAGGCGATGAACAAGCACTTCCAGAGTGACTGTCTAGACAGGATGATACTGAGGTATGCTTATAAATACCTGCTAAATGTAGAAAGAGCCTTGATTGACTAACTGAGAACTAGACATCTAACTTCTAGATGCTGAAATTAAGCCAGATACCGTCTCTTCTTTTAGCTCTCCTTGTGCTTCTTTGTGAGTATCTTACAAGTCTCAGTAAGTGTGTGCAGAATAAATTAAAAGGTCTGTAACTGCCTCTGCACATATTTATGATTTTAAAATAGTAACAAGGTCCTGCCATAGGAAAATTTTGTTAAATCCCTGCTTAGTGAAGATCAGTGACAGCCTAAACACATATGTCTCCAGATACAAATATATGCATATCTATCTATCTACCTATAAAAAACCCCATGTCTTTATATTTTGGTAAGAAAATTTTCCTGTTAGCATGATTTGCTGAATGCATTCTACATGTATTCTTCTGAATGAGTACAATAAAAAATAGACATAAAGAAATAAAATAGACATTTTCTGATGCAGGAGAAATTTTAGCACCCCAAGGTTTGTCAAAGGATGAGGAACATTCTCCTGTATCTGAATGTGGATACAGTGCTTAGATGTAGGATTTCTCATAACAGAAAGACTTTAATACTGTATAGAATCAGTGTAAAAAATGAAAATAAATATAGTGACTTATTGTTTGCATTAAACATGAGATAATTTCTGTGGTGTGTACATCCAGCCTTTTTGAAATTGAGTAAGATTTATGCACAGATTTCTATGGTGTTTTACAGAAACTTTTTGTTACAAAACATGCATTTGACTGTGTTTGATGATATAGGATATTCCTGCCAAGTGCTCAGTTTTTCTTCACATATTTGCATGGTTTGCATGTGTATGTGCAATGATATGTGCAAGTTATATGTTCTTTATTATTTAAAACCATGTATATATTTATATGCATGTCCACATCTATCTGTCTGTGTGTGCACAGCATATAGAAAGGTGAGGATTATTGTCTGATTTCCAGTTTCCAGGTTGGTTTTGTTCCTTTCAACATGTAGGAACAATTTCTTTTTGCGACATGAAATATTGTCACTGAGTGGGAACTGCACTGGCCACGTGCTGCCAAGAACTACCTTCCCTCTTTAATTTCTGTGGAAAGGGGTCACACTTCTTCTGGTAGCTGGTCCTGGTAGCACTCCTGCTTCAACACCCGTCGGCTGCAGAGGGACAGAATGGCAGGGAGCTTTGTTGGTCTGAGCTCAGCTTGCCCACCCTGCTTTTTGCTATCAGTAGAGGCACTTGCTGGTACTTAATTATTTAAGTGACAACTTCACAATTTCAACTGGATTTTGTAAAGTTACACACAGCAATTTCACAGATTCTCCCACTCAGCATTTGCTGCACTTTTCGCCTTTGCATTTGGTTTCTTTTCAGACCAGGGCATTTCCTACCATGCTCAGACCAGGCAAGTAAAACCTGCATTATGCAGCGTGCATGGTTAAAAATCCCTCACAGGTTCAGAGGGCAGAGGAGAGCTTAGTCTCTCCATAGTGCTTTTCTCTTCCACGTGGCCTTATTTGAGGCTGGCAGGACGTTCAACTCGGTTAACAAATCCAAAGCCCAGCCGGGTGTTTTCCAGGCTGTGGAGCCCAGTGTGTAGATGGAGTTAAACAGTTTCGCATTCCTGAAGAGAACAAGAATGTTTTCACAGTGGAATTTGCTCTGTGTGAATTACGGGAGTTTATTTTTTCAGGATGAACTCCTTGGACAGTTTTTTTTTGTTTGCTTGTTTTTTTTAAAGAGGAGATGATATGCTATGAAAATATCTACTGTAGTAACTAACCGTGTTGTTATTAACGCTTGATTGGGAAAATTTGGGTTAAATTTGGGTTAAAAAATTTGGGAAAATTTGGGTTAAAAACTCCATGTGCTATTGAGGAGGGACAGGAAGAAACATGTTGCAGTATTTTTTCTTCATTTCTGTGTGCAGGGTACGCTGTGGTAAGCTCATACAGTTGTGCCGTGCATTGGTAGCTGCCAGATATTTCCTATCAGTATTTCCTGGGGAGCGGGAAGCGACGATGCTGCAAGGGGCAACAACTCTGATCAAAAAAGCCTGTTACTGAGGCTCTGCCAGTGAAGAGATTGTGTGTCACTGAGGTTCCTGAAATGCTTTTTCCAAGCAGGGTTTACTCTGGGTTTAGAAATAGGATGAGAAGCACTACATGAAGCTAAATATTAATTTTGTCGCTTTTCCGGCAAGGAGGCCAAGGAAACAGAGGGAGTTGTACTATTCCATCATGCAACATTAGCTGCATGTCACATGACTGTGTGTGGAGGGAATTTTTATTATCTTTTAATTTGAGCTATAAGAGTAGGATTGAGTTTTGCCCTTAGACAAGTTCTCTAGGCTCCCTGTGGGTCTCAGTGGGAGGTTTGTGTGCTCATCCATGGGCAAAAATCACTTACAGCTTTGGAGTTTCTACACACAGACATGCTCCTGTGAGGTCCCTCACTCGAGCCATGGGGACTGGCCTTATCTCACAGCATCTTTTGCAGAGGAATTAATCAGCCTCATCTCTGCCACAGCATACACACAGATGGATGCCAAAAAGCAGCTGATAGGAAATAATCTTTTGTCCTAGTTAAAAGGTTCATGTCATTGTGCTGAAGTTCTGTTTGAGTTGACACATCCTCAGAGATGGTATTAATCTGATACATGCCACTGATGTCTTGGGGATGAGTGGTCACTCAGACCTCAGTTCTCTTGGTCAAGGAAGCTGGAAACTTCTTTGTGGCACCAGCTCCAGTTCAGGTGCCATGGATCACCCACAGGAGAACTTTCTCCTTTCAGACATGGTTGCCAGACAGCCGGGAGATAAGAGGAGTAGGACAGGACCAAGAAACAGCAGCAACACGTGGGAGCCAGGGACTACTCTGAACTTGTGTAAGAAATGGTGTGCTGTCCTCTGCCAGGGATGGCAAAGGTGACAACATCTCTGGGCCACAGAACCAGTTTTTGAGCTCATCTAAGCAATACAGGCACTTTGTAGATGTTCCATCTCCTTTTCTGCTCAGGGAGAAGTATAGGAGAGCTGTCTTGACCTTCTTATGAAAGAAGAAAAATCTTTGAAGGAAATAAGCTTCAATAAACTTTAAAAGGATTTCAGGAAGTCCTTCTTTAGGGATTTGTGTATCACATGTGGCATTATCCTGTGTATTTCACTGCTGTGCTGCAGTGAAGGACTTCCTATGCTGTCTTTTTAACCAGACCAATATACTGCTTACATAGACAGAAAAAGTGAGTTATATTCTGCATCATCATCATCTCTTCCACATTAAACCTAATATGTATTTCAAGGCAAAGGGAGAAAAAGTGGAGTTGTAAGCTACCCCCTCTATCTTTTCTTAGTTTTTTACATCCAGAATGTGACATGACCTATCCTAGATATACAGAAATAAAATTAATGAATTGCACAGGTTGTGTGAGACAAGCTTTGATCTACAGAGGCAACATAACATGAACATTGGATTTTGCTGTATTAGACATTAAAACACAGTCCTAATCAGAAACCTTAATCAAAAAGCTTATGGTGAATATTAGCTTCTATTCCAGAGTAGCAAATGCTTTACATTTCATCATAGAATCAAATGATCCATAGAAGCTATCTTTTTTAATATGCTGTATTTTCACTAGGTTAGGTTATTTTATATGCATAACCTGATAACAGCCTGTTTCAGAAATTCACTGTCTAGAGGTAGTGATTTTTTTAAAGCGAAACCAAGAAGTAGGCTCAGCACTTCCCACACGCTGAAACTGGAACAATTGGGATTTTATGCAGTAGAGGACTGGAAGTGTGTTGTGCAACAGGAGAACGAGTGTCAGCTCGAAGAAGACATGGAGAGGGGAGGCTGAAAGAGCCCTGTGTGTTTAGTCTAGCTGAGTGCAGGCTGAGCAGTGACACGGTGTATGCTGAGTACCCCAGAGGGGAAGGCTGCTGCAGGGGAAGGTGATTAGTTACACCTAGGGACAGTGTGTGCACAAGAGTATTCTGAGAATGCAGGTCTGAAAATGAATGCAGTTTGTAGAGGAAAGGAGGCTTTATTGCCTGGCAGGAGAGGGAGGTTCCAGAGCAGCCTCCTGAAATCAGCAGCAGGGACATAAGGTGATGTCCCTTGTGTTTTCTGAGTGGACTTCAGTAACACAGTTTTGTGGAAAGCTGCTGATTGGAATCTATAATCTGGCATGTCCTCTACCTTCCTGCAAATCCACGAGTCCTTTGAAGATTCACTTGTTTATGCCACATGCAAACGTGTAAGTTTTTTCATTTAAGACTTAAAGTTCACAGAAAGAAGCAAAGTCATTGATATGTACTATTTTTGGGGAATGTGCTAGTCTTTCCTCCACAAGTAGGAGGAGGAGGAGGCGCAGATGGTGAGAGGAGGTGCCTTCTGCTCATTGCCACTCACAAGGCAGCGTAAGGGGCGGGCATCTGTGTGTTATATCCACACTTATGTGCCAGTGATGGACATTTCCTATTGCTACCATGTTTCTTCTGAGAGACTGTGGTCCTTCGTGGCTTGGGATTGGTTTGTTCTTTGGTGGGTTACACATAACACAGAAACACTCATAAGGCTGGTAAGAGTGAAGGATTCTCCTAACCATTTATGTAGCACAAGTGCCATTCATGAAGGTGTGATTGGTCCACCACAGCATGCCCATGTTTTCCAGGGACATGTAGATACATCCAGGCATACTCATTAATATCCTTTTCTTTGTGTTTCCTTGTGATTTTTCTAAACTGAACTGAATGGCCTGAATTATGGTACTCATTATCTAAAGGTTAGTGTTAGTACTGTGATGATGGAAGTATTTTGTTTCTTTCTTTTTGTGCCACAGACTGTTCAGGGAGAGAGAATAAAAACCACTCAGGCCTTATTAAATCGCTCATGGACCTGGTGTTACCTCATGTCTCACCCCTGTGTATTGTAGTGCTCCCTGGGCTGTAGGTAGAAGAAAGTACCATAAGTAACATCCAAATGTTCTGGCCCAAATGGCATATGTGGGGATGCATGGAAGAGTGAAGAAGCATTTTGACAGATGTGGTAGCACTAGAGGTTCTCAGTTTTTAGAGATAAAAATCTCACTTTAAAAAAATAAAAGGTATGCTCAGTAATTTTGGTTAGAGAACCAGGCCACTCATACAAATAGAAATATAGCCTTTGTTTTTACCACAAGAAACTGTCCAAGGATCCTTTGGTGGTGCAATGTGGTGTACCGTTCAGGCTATGCAGTGAATCCTGGGTTTGGTGCATGTTTCTGTCATCAGAAAGTGTTGCAGAACATTTGGCTGTGTCACCATGGGCTAGGAAGTGTCTCTGTTCCCTTGACTGGACAAATAACACTGAGTTTTTAGAGTCAACTGAAGCTACATCGTACAGACATACGGTGGACATCTAGAGATGGGCTGCATAGAGCACAGGCAGAGTGAAAGGAGGTGTGAAATTCTGCAGAACAGAAAGGATACAACATGCCAGGTACCACTGCACTTTCAGGGCAATGTTTTATGATGGGGGCTGCTTTTACTGCATAATGGATGAGAATATGGGAATTAGGGAACATTGTGATGGATTGATTTTGATTGCATACACTACAAATACTGGATAAAAAAATCAGACTGTGGTTTCTGCCCAAATGTTTCATGAGTTCCAATTATTTACATAATTTCATAAAGAGCAGGGGAAATAAAGAGGTTCTTGAATGTGCAGTAATTCTGAGGTAATCTGAATGGTATAAAAATAATAAGCAAAGATGTGTAGGGGTAAAACACTAACCATATTTGTTCTCGGCCATATCTGCAGAGTGTATGGCAATTTTCAAAGCAGGCAGACAGCTACCAACATTTTTCTTCAAAAGGGCAGAATTTGACTTTTACCCTTTACAAGAGCATTGAGTCGCCTGTCTGAGGAATCTTCATTTTTCCTACAATCAGAAGGGGCACTGTGTGGACTAATGTTGATGTCATTTCTCAGCTGAAGCCAGTTCTGTCTAAAATATCAGGGCCCAGACAACTTTATAGCAGCAGAGCAAATGAAAATACCTAGTTGTGTTTATAACTTCTCAACCGTATTCACACTTTGGATGCCAGCTTTTACAAATAATTTCTAGATACTGCAAGAAAAACATTCTCTGTAAAGGTCAAACACTGGACGAAGCCTGTTTGGCATCATATGCGTGATTCCATACGTTCACATATACGGTGACCCAAATTTAACCTTGGCCAAAGATAGTAAAGCACTGTCAGAGTCGATACTTGCACAAGGATTGCCTTTGACATGGTATTTCCTAGATCATTGCAACCTATGGGAGCTGCTAATTTTCTGTGGATAACCAGAAAGGTAATACCTGTAATTTCCTTATCACCCCAGGCTGTCTACTCATGGTTACAGTGTGTTAGTATGGGATGCCAGTATTGTGCAATGTGGGTAAAATCTGCAGTGACAAATGACTTATGAGCCATTTTCAAGGTGACATTTTGATCAGGGAGCTTGTGCCAAGTGTTTTCTATTAAGCATTTCATTTCACTGCATGGTTAATCAGCAAAAGATTCCTCCAAAAATCTATTATGTCATATGTCATATGTAATATGTCAGCAACATTTCTCCTTGCTCAAATTGAAGGAGGGACAACAAATGCTTGAAAACCAGCAAATCTTATTTCTGCTTAAAAGTTTAAAAAAAGGCAAAATAAACAGTAGCTTTGCTTCTGATCTTGTTTAAAAGCTATCTAGATGAGAAACCAAAAATGCAAAGGTTTACACAGCTTAATATGTTATTCATTATGCAAAAACTTTCAAAAGCAATGCTAGCCTGTGTAGCGTTATGATATTTGATAAAATCAGTATTAGCTGTGTGTGTCTTTTGAAGTTGTAATAAGTCTGGGTCATTTTATATGACTGCAAAGACCACTTGGAATATAGATCAAATCCCCAGCATGTTTTCCTTTCTTAGCAAACCCTTTTCTACATCTAGAAGGCTCAAGTACTAAGACAACCCGCAAGCTTGTATCAGAATTGGTCTTTCTTTTTCCTTTTTGTAAATGAGAAATGAATTTTATATATGCTTACCAACAATATGCTTCTCTTTTAAGTCAGGGTCAGCATAGATTCAGTTTTAAATGTGCTTGAACCTTGTTCTTGACTAGTTGATTCTGACAGGGCTACACATGTATCTTGTTTACTTAAGGCAGGAGGTAGTCTGAAACTCGGTTTCCTCTTACTGACCATCACAGTAAGATGTCTAAATGGTTTCCAACTTGCCAGCTTTTAGCTCAAGCTGAACTCCTTTGAAATCTTCAAGGACTGTACAATCCATAGATTTATTTACAGTCCTCACTTCTGGTTTGAATGCAAATGACTGTGAAGTAACAAATGGCTGAGCAGACTGGCAAAGCACCCTTGTGAAATGAGCACACAAAATACTCTGTTTTAAGCCTCACCCATCCTGCTGAGTGGTAACTGCCCCAAAAGGGCAAAAGAGCGTATGTCTCTTCTGCTTCAGAAAATCCCAGTTAGATACTTAGCAGTTTTTTGGGACTGTCAATTAGGGGTACCAAAATGGGAATAATTTCCTAACGTCTTTCCATGCCCCAAGTAAAGAAATAGGCACTTGACTCCTGAAACAATCTTATCACAAAATAAGTCTTCCTATAAAGGCTCTGGTGAGGCACAGACATATATTAGGAAAACAGCCTGATAGTTTCCATGTGTCAGTCACAAAGACCTGCAAATAGGCTGTGGCACACTCTTCTGGCTTAAACACTTCCAGCGGCTGTTGGCATTGGTGCTGGTCTTGAGAGAAGGGACCTGGACAGAACCAGGTGCTTCCCAGCAGTAGTTCAACCTCACTGCTGAAAGTGCATTATGCTTTAAACTTATTGCTGGAAGTTGTCTGGCCTCATTTATGTTCTTTGTATATCACCTTTTCCCTGTTCTCTCCTGACAATCATTGCCTCTGAGATCTGTTAATGATGCAACTGAGAAACCCTTGAACTTCCACAGAGTTTAATTTTCAGTGCCAAGCTTTGTCAGGTTGACTGAGCAACACAGGAGCCACCCGCAGTGGATGCAACTGTGGTCTTTCTTCCAGAGGTGAAGAGATTCACATGCTGCAGGAAACAAGTGTCTACCATAAACACTTCCCCTACCCACCCAGTTCTTCACTTGGACAACTGAAAGTGGAAAAATCAAGAAGTATGCAAATCCTTTGTACAAAGGGTATGATGCTAAAGGTTTCTTTTGATTCTCTTTGAACTATGAATTATTTTCATCATGAGAACCACCAGTAAATGGTTTGAAACAGTTTTACAATTCTCCTTCAAGACTAGGCTTGATGGGGCTCTGGTCTACTGGAAGGTTCCCTGCCCATGACAGAAGGGTTGGAACTAGAAGATCTTTACAATCCCTTCCAACCCAAACCATTCTGTGCGTCTATGATTCTGTGCCACATGAACTCCATGAGACCTTGATTCTGTAGGGAGGAGCTATTACAGAATTCCTTACTTTCTCCTGCGGGATGAAGTTTACTTTGACATCATACCAAATGGGTGGACAATCACCATGGTTCAGTGTGTCCATTTATATTATAAACAGCCTTTTTCCTGAACCCTTGTCAGAAATTTATTTCAGTGAAGACTTTGGTGGTCGGACTTAGTTTGTAGTGAAGCTTCTGCTTCTCGGTGTTTATCCATTCTGAAGAGGCTCAACTAGTGCATCTCCTACAGGGCATGGAACTGCTTTTCTGTAGTATCCTACCTCCTCTCTCTGAAACCACTTTCTGTACTATTCCCTGAAAATAGCCTGTAACACAGTCCCTATGTCTTTGCTTTCTGAGGACATAGACCCTATTGAGCAGTATCCTCAGCTAGAAATTCACACTCAGATTTTGCTCCCTTTGCTTTGCCATTGGAGAGGACAGCATTGCTGTCTTAAGGTCTCCAGTAATGAAGAATAAAGGCCAGAGGTAGAAATCTCAGGGGCTGGTTGGCCTAGAACATCTGGAAAAGTAGAAACAGGTGAAAAACTTCAAAAGCCCATTACAAAAGTATGTAACTTACTATTTCTCTATCAGCAGGAAAAGGCAGACTGACCAGGTGTATTTGTGCAGGTTGTATTGTCCTGACTCTGGTTTTAAGCTGAGAGATCGTGTGCAAAACTGCACCACAGCAGAGAGAGATACCTAGGGAAAGGACTGTTCTTATCAAGAAAATCCTTGTTGAAGTTGTGCTGATTTCAGAGTCTCTGTCGATAGTCTTTGTGGAGCTGGTTTGGAGTGATTTGGAGAATTTGGAGTGATTTGCGAGAAACCAGACTGACGTAGCAGCTGCTGTAAGGAACCTTATACAGACCCTTAAGATTCATAGAAATACTGTCCAGATTTTTATTGGAAAAAATAAAAGTATCAGTTAAATACCAAATAGGAAACGGGAAGGAGGACAATGGCCAGCAGGGAGGAAATTCAGTCGGCCTTTTTTTTGTTCTTTTGTGACTATCTTTTACCTATCAACAAAAGGGCCTACAGCACATGTCCTTGTTTTGCAAATTACTCTGAACCATGCATTCATACTCTAATCATTTATTTCTTCCTCATAAATGAAGGCACATTTATGTTTTCATGCTTTGATAAAGCCATTACTGTAATTTTTTTGCAAACCCCCTTGCTAAGGTACCTTAACTGATGCAGGTGATAATACTGTCTGAGCCTGGCAGGGTGAATTGGAAATCTTACCACAGTTTGTGCAAGTAAGGAGCAATTCACCTTCCTCCCTACTGGGCAGTAAGTAGGAAAACATACACTCACATACACCAAAATGTTCTTTCTCTAATATCCTTGTCTCTGGTCCCAAGGATAAGATTTGTTTGTTTCCAAATATGTTCCTGTGCTACTCATAAAAACACTGTCAGAGCAGTATTTGTGTGATACATTTGACAGGAACAAATACTGGGCATACTTGTTCTATTTAATCTGTTTAAGAGGCTGACTTGGGCAGTGCTGTGCCCTCAAAAGCCCTGATTGCTTTAGGAGAAGCCAGGAAAAAAAAACATTGGCAGTATAGGCAGTTGTATTTGAAGTTTAGGGATGCCATTTCAGCAAGAGGAATGAGAGACAGGTTTCTCTAGGAAGGAGAAGTGAGTGGTTGTTGAGAAGGTAAAATAAAAGAAAACAGAGAGTTGGGGAACTGTTCTGTGTATACGATGATGGATTATTACTGCTTTTTCTGGCTATGAGCAAGACTTTTCCCAAATGTGGGGGGGAGTGGGGAGTGAGCAGTTTGACAAGGCAGTAAGATCACTTAACAGTAGAGAAGAGATTCTCAGTTAGCTGTGCCAGACAAGGATGAAATAAGTAGTATGGCTAGATACAAACCTCTCTTTACTAGATCAAACGTTAGTGAGCTACTCTTTTGTTATTTGTAAGTCAACATAAAAGTGTGAGGACATTTACTGCATTGACCAATGCTTCTCACAAAATAGTATGGGCTGAAGTACGTGAGAACTGTGCCACCAGGACAAGACCCTGGGTGTGATGAGAACAGATAGATGTATGAGTGCTCGTGTCCTTCCTTAGGGGAAAATATGATGTCCTCATTAAGTTATTGCTATCTATATTTCTTAATCACAGTGTACTCATTATATGGGTTGTTATTACTGACCATTTATACACTAATATCTTTGAAGCAGTGTTAATCTTTCAGACATGTACATTTTTAATTCAGTAAGCTACTTTTGATTTCTTTTCGTAATTATTTTTAAATTGTACTCAGATTGTTGAAAACATCTTCTGTGATTCATGTGATTATTTTTTTATTCCATCATGGTTTTTTTCTTTCTCTTGGAACAGTAATGCTGGTATTACTGTTTTTGCTAGCAATTGTTGGTTCTTTCCCACATGTCTGGAACTGATTTTGTTCTCCGTGTTTTTAATGGAGCTGGAGTGAATGAAGCTCTTTGTTTAGCTTTCTTTCTGTGCCTCAATATCGTTAGGTGTCTGAGAAATGTAGAGCTTCTGTGGCACTTCACAAATGTTAACACTGACCATGCCCAGCTTTGCAGGAATTTTAATGTTAGCTTTTGCTTTCACCTGGCACATGACGCAGGCTTGATCCAGCTGCGTTTCAGAACCTCTGGGTATCTAACAGAACCATGTGGCCCTCTTGCACGTGCCTGTGTAACCAGCATCCTCACTAATATCACCACTCACAATTTTGGTGTCTGCTCCATATCTGCTGCTCCCCTAGTGCTGCTTTCCCAAGAGCTTTGTCTCAGTGAGCAAGACTCAGAAGGCGTCTATTCCCCCTCTCTGCCTCTCTGTTCTTCCACCCTGCAGTGTACCTCTTGGATGACACAGTTTCTAAAAATCACATTTAAAAATAGAAGTGTATTAATAAATCTGTTTTATTAGGGGAAACACATTCAATCATTTAGAATTTGAAGGCTCAGTGCTTGCCAAATAACTGTGTTGCACTCAACTCCTTGGCACCAAAACACTAAGATGAAGGCTGCCTTCTGCAGGTTGCTGGATGGTGTGCTGGGAGGGGCTGGTGTTACTGGTTTGGTAGGATTTATAGTGGCAGTCGTTGAATTCTGGACCTTTTTCAGTGACACATGCTGATGTGCCTCTTCCTGCATCGTCCTTCTCTTCCATTTCTTCTCCTATCCTGCTTTCCACTGCCCTCCCCCCTCTTCCTTATGGTTCCCACTCTGGGATCCTTTATCTGTTCGAGCCTTTCCTTTGCCTGATCTTTCCTACTGCTCTGCCTTCAGTAGCCTTATTTTTCCAGGGCCTTTTGCCTCCCAGTGACAGCTCCACTGGCACAGGTGGTTGAGTCTGTCCACCTTAGGTCACTATAGCTGCAGCAGGTCTTGGTTGCATTTGGTAAGTGCCAGAAAAATTCCTTCTATTTCCATAGTAACAGTTGGAATTACAGAGGACAAGCAGTGTCTTGTAATGCTCTAGTTCTGCCTGGTCCTGTTGGGACTGCAACTGTGTGAGAGCTCCTGGTCTGAATGATTGTGTCCCATAAAGAAACCCCTTTTGAAACCTTGCTGTCCCAAGGGCTGTGGGCATATGAGATAGCTGTTAGGGCACTTACCTGTCCTTCCAGCTGCAGCTGTTCTGGACAATTTCTCTGCAGTGCTGAGAAGGGCATGGTGATGGTTATCCCTGCCTTGGCTGGAGGAGGCAGTGTGTTTCTTCTGCCACTTTCTTTTCTCTGGTCATGCTTTTCTGCAGATACTTTCCTGAGCATTTATCAACTGCATTAAAATTAATCTAATTTTCTGAATTAGTTCATTTACCTATGGCTGAGTTACAGTCTACATTCTTGCTGGATTTGGTGTTAATGAAGGCTGTTGCTCATTCCCATTACATTGGTGGAAGTGATGTGGTTGTGTTTGGATTTTTTTGGCTTCTTCACGTCATTTCAATTTGAATTAGTTATTATGGTTGAAAGCTAGATTTTTGCTTCAGATCTTTTGCTTTGACTGGTGATTCTGTCCAGTGAAGTCATGAGTTTCATATTTCAGAGTATCGTTTGAAGACTGTTCTTGGTTATTTTGTCTCCTTGCTATGCTGGTCTTTCTCCATGTTGCCGTGTCCAGCCGTGGGAGGGTTACTGGGAAGATCTCATAAAGCCCTGACTCTAACCATTCCAGCCTGGCTGTATCCTGCGCTGTTCAGTGCTCATGGCACAGCTGTGATCACGCCCCTAGGAATGGCCCATGGTATCCATAAGGCCATAGGGAACGCTTCCTTTCTGTCTGCAATCATGAATTGTCCTGAATGTCCTGCTGCTCTGATGCCATGCCTACACTGCAGAATCCTGACATTAGCCTTTGTGCTCCGCTGTGCTTCATTTCTTCACTTTCTTCCATGTGTGTATATTCTAGAGTTTTCTTAATGGACTTTTTCCCCACAAACACTTGAGAAGACTGGCAGCTGAAGGGCTGTTTGGACTTTTTGAGTAATGTTGTTATGAGCTTGGCTATACTCTCCCATAGTAAAAACTGCTGTCCACTGTGTTTAAAGGCTTGGGGCTGCTGGGGAACATCTGATTTATTAATGGCCTCTTTTCAGCTTCCTCCTCATCTTAAGAAGATATAAGCAGGTAATTAGCTAGTTGCCAAGAAAATAGTGGAAATAAACCTTAGAATTCCTCCTTGTAAAATGATTTATTTAACAGTTTTATTCTGACATGTGTGTTTTATGTTTTAATCATCTGTCTGTGGCTGTGAAACAGGCCAGGTCTCTTCATCTTCTGGTGTTAGATTTTAGAGGACTATTACTACATGCTTTTGTTTTTTGTTGCTGCGTGTGAGTGTTTGTGTTGGCTTTCTGGTAGATGCTTAATTGGATTGTAACTGATTTTACACTAAAGACTGATGTTCCATTTTCTTTTAGTCCTATCTGGATTGCTCTGGTTTTTGGAAGGAATCAATATTCAGAAATGTATTGAACTCTTTTACTGTGGCTTTCCTTCAGGGACGTTACTTACATTTGATTATCAGTTGCCCAGGGTGATGGAGGTGTTCAGGTACCTTGAGTAATGGCTCTGTTCCTGTTATGGTTGCTGTTTAGAGCTGGAGTTCTGGTATCTTCAGATATTTCCACCTGAATACTGATAAAAAGGAAAAAGGCTAGCAGCTGTTGTCAGGGCTCTTCCAAGCGCCTTCATTCCCTTTCATCCTTCCTGATAATTTCCTTTGATGGTAATTCTATTTTTTCCAGTTTCCAAAGCTCATAATCTCAAAGTCCTTTTTCAGTCTGAGCCTTCTTCAGAAGCTCGTGTTAATCAGATTATTTGTGAACCAGCCTTAGTATCACCCCAGTAATATTTATAGGTATTGAGTGACCTGTACCCTTTGTCAGGAACGTACACTAGGTACACAACTCTCTTGAATTATCCTCTGTTACCTGCAGGCAGTCGTACTTCTGCTTCACTCAAGCATTTTCTGTTTGTACAGATCTCATTTGTCTTTCAGATCATCAAAGTCTCTAAGCTTCTTCCTCCTCTGCTGAAACAGACACAATAATGTTTGAAGAGCAAGATTGATGTCTGTAACTCATCACTTGCCACTTTTATTCACTGTTAGAGCAAGAACACGAATTGACCAAAAAGAAAAATCTCTTTCTTAAAACCAGAAGCTGGAAAGACCTTTGTTTGAGGTGCTGAAGACATATTTACAATTATGCTCCCCAGGGAAGGCCAGAGGGATTTACAGTAAATATCAGGGTTTGCATCCAGAACTGCTGACAACTCAGCTTCCTTTTGATAGATGGATTCATTATCACTTTCTAATTACAAGCAGATTTCCATGTGTGTTCACCATGTTATAAATGAAACCTGTCCATTGTTATACAGTGATGGCCTCTGGGTCAGCTGTAAGGGATCTATAGCTCCTCTTCTGTCATTGGACCAAATTAATCAAATATATTTTTAACAGATAACCTTTACAAAAGTGACTGATTAATCACTTGGTAATGCAGACTGCTATCAAGTTCATCATCTCCAAATAAAGGAAGGAACTCAGCAAGACTACAATATGTCAAATGCATCAGTCTCAGTGTGTTAAAATACTTTCAGGTCCAGATGCTACTCTTCTAAAAGGATAGAAATCTGCTACATCAAAAAGAGATGTTTTCCTGCATCTGTGGGTCAGATTCTGTGCTCAGATGAAGGCTTTCTGGTTATGGAGGCTTGCTGTCAAATTGAAGCCCCATGCGTGTACATCTAAGGGCAGAATTTGATCACTACGAAGTAATACAATTTCTACCAGATTCTGTCATTTGATTTTTTTAGAACTGTGATTTTTTAAGAGGGTATTGAAAGCTGTATGTATCAGTGAAACACAGTCAGTCTTCATCTAATCCTGTATCCAGTGATAGATTTAAGAGTGATTTTCTATGTTCCAGTCACTTCTTTTGAAGATAAAACAGCCTGTCTTTTAATTTCGTATTGAAGAATATGCTTGACATCTCTCAAACTGAGATTAGGTTAGCGAAGGCATACCCTCGCCTATGCTGCAAAATGAAACAAGTTCCTAATTGTCAAAAGATTAATCCTTGGCAGTCATCCAGGGCAATATTTGCTGTAGCAACTTGGTATCCATCACGGTTACGGACCAAAGGTCTTGTCATATATGTATTCCTCGCAGCAGTGCTGTAGCAGGGCAGCACAGCCTCACTACCCTGGGCTGTTAGTCTCTGGGAAACTCTATCCATTCCTCAATTAGTGCCCTCATGAGGGTCACAGTCTTTGATGACTGAGCTATTTCTAAAGACTGAAATATAAAGCTCTGTAATACAAAAAAAAAAAAAAAA